>RPOG01003320.1:28765-66813 GCA_008086565.1 Thalassoma bifasciatum
GCACACACACACACACACACACACACACACACACACACACACACACACACACAGGTGCTACTGCCAGAGCAGATATCTGGAGTTTCTAACACTGTGAACAAGATGTGCAGCGTCTGATTACTGATTCGATGATAAATCTGTTTTTTTTTTCTGATGGATTTTCTGAATTATGCTTCAGCAACTTCAGGCTTTTACAGCTGCAGTTTCATAGATTTGTCCTTTTTTGCAGCTGATATCTGTGTCTGCAGGTAGAGTCTGTTTGGACCTGACACCAGGATCAGATCAGTTCACACCTTTAGTTTCAAGATTTACTGTTTTAATGTGCAGCTCATGGAAAATTCACACGCTCACCACAAACCATCAGAGATAAATGTCCTTTAAGAGCTTTTACTGCCAAACCAGAAGATGCAAACCAACAAGAACGTGTGTGTGTGTGTGTGTGTGTGTGTGTGTGTGTACACTGATCATTGATCCAAAGACTTGGTGATTTCTCAGTCTTTTGTTCTGAGATGAATTCATGCAGCAGCAGCAGGAGGAGGAGGAGGATGAGCAGCTTTACAGCAGATTTACAGGAGAGTGTGTTTGAATACAACAAGCTGCAGCACCTGAGGCTTCACACACACACACACACACAGGAGATCAATAACACACACACACAGGGCTGAGAGCCTCCAGGATGAACTTCAGATCATTGAGGAGAAGAAGCAGCTTCATTAAAGCTTCATTAGTTTTCACTTGTTTCATGCAACCTGTTAACGCAGCGTCACATCTGCAGAACAATCACCTTCATTCCTGCAGGAATCACACTCCACCTGCTCCACCTGCAGACCCCACAGACCCCAGAGGAGAGCACAGGATCAGGTTTTACTCACACAAAAACTCCGAAGAGCAGGACCCGGATCCCGATCTCCAGCGCCAGCTCCCGCATGTTTTTCCTTCTGTCCGGAGGAGACACGTTCATGGTCGGAGATAATCCCACAGGTGAGACACACACACAGACTCAACAACAGGCTCCTGCTCCGATACTTCCTGGGGGGGTCGTTCTGGAGGTAATCCAGGTCCAGCGGGGGCTCCCTAACCACACACGCCGCGCGCCTCCATCCCCGCTCGGTCACCTGCAGCTGGATCCTCCGCTCCTCCGCTCCGCCTCCTCCTCCGCTGCTCGAGCCCGGGAATGTGGCCCCTCAGGCGGACTGAGAGAGCTCAGAGTCCGCTGCTCTGCACGGGGGGGTCTACGGTCTGCGGATCCTCCCCATAAAACAGAAACCAGACACCAACCAGGCTCCAACCAGGCTCCAACCAGGCTCAGGGAGCAGCGGAGCAACAACCGAGGAGAGTGTGAGGAGAGGAGGGAGAGTACAGTCTCTCTCTCTCTCTCTCTCTCTCTCTCTCTCTCTCTCTCTAAACTCAGACAAAACCCTCCTCATGAATAATGAAGCAGCTCAGCAGGAGACACATGAAGTGATGGACAGAAGGAGGAAAATCTGCAGTTTTTTATTAAACAGACTGATAATCTGCAGTGAGGATCTGTGTGTTTTTATTTTTATCTCCTGATCACTGCAGACTGACTCCTCCAACAAACCTCTCTGTGATTGGTTCATCTGCTGTGACCATGACCTGAATGAATTAACTGAGTTTTTAACACAGAAACCTGGAGAATGTGACATGAGCCTGGAGAAAAACCAGACTCTGACCTTCAGGTCTCACCTGAGTTAACACAGGTGTCCAATCAGGTCACAGCAGGAGGGTTTGGCTTCTTCACACAGTCAGAAATTAACTCATAGGAGTGATGTCATCCTGATGTTTATTTTGCATTATGGCCTAAAGGTGTCACCAGAAGAAACCAGAAGAAAACAGATTCCTGCTCCTTTCTCTTCACTTTTGAACAGACAGCAGCAGAAACAGAAGAGCAGAGACGTTAACTCTCTCCAGGTGCAGCTGATTAACCAATCAGAGCAGAGGAGACACAACCTGATTAACTCACCTCTGCAGCCAAGACTCCTCCCACAACACTGATCATACATGGTAACGATAAAACAAGATTTACAAACACAAGGTAGATGACTCAAGTACTAATACAGAGCAAAGGAAACATCTAATAAACTGGAGAAACCTAAAAAAAAAAAAACTTAAAGAAATATCCTTCAGCTCAGCCTAAGAGCTGCTGGAATTGTGTGGAGGCTTCTTCATGTGTGAACTTCACTCTTGGTTTTTCCATAACAAGGACACCATAACAAAAACAGTCTGAATTAATATATATATATATATATATATATATATATATTGATGTCATGATAAGATGTGATAGAATTCAAAATATACAGTCACATCATTTTCTGAAAGATTTTATTTATTTATTTATTTATTTATTTATTTTCCAAACTCTTTTTTTATTTAATTTTTTGGTGAAAATACAGCTACATCTTGTAAAAATAGGCATTATATAAAACCCATACACATTGTGTTAAATACTTTAATGAATAATAGTAAAAGTGCCAAATAAAACGAAACAAAAGCAGTAATAGTAGTGATAATAATGATATTAATAATTATAATAAAAATAGTAGCAAGTATAATAGAAATAATAATAGATTCATATAAACAACAAGAATGATAATAATAGGAATAATAGTAGTAATAATAATAATAATATTAATAATAGTAATATTAATAATAATAGTGCCAGTAATATGGAAACAGTTAAAAAAAAAATATATATATATATATATATATATATATATATGCCAAATTTACCATTAAAAAATGTTAAGAACAATGAAACAAAACCATTTCCTTAAAGGGACAGAGTGATTTTGGTGACATGTTGTGTCTGTTCACTTGACTCATATTAAAGTTATTGATCTGAAAACTAAAAACATTGATCACACATGAAATGACTCTGATTATCACAGACAGTTTAAAGCTGCAAACACTGAACAAAATGAGTTTTCTTTAATTGAAACAGTGCAAACTTTTATTCTCTTTTTTATTGTATATTTGTATATATTTATTTATTCTTATCTCTATGATTGAGCTTGCTCCAGGACCAGGGTAACCTCATTTCGTTCCACCCATGTTTATCATGTGATGAATGACAAATTAAACTCCTTGAATCCTTGAATCCTTGAATCCACAGTCGTGAGAGTACTTTACTTCCAACTCAAGTAAAATATGAGTTTTTATTTTTTCAAAGAAATCAATGTTAAGATTTGAAATATCAATATCAGATTTGGCGGTCAAAATATCGCGATATAATGCTGTATATGTATTTTTTTACACTCCAAGTCAGGACGGCGTTATGGCGCCAGGATCGTCATATTTCCCGGCAGCAGCTAAACTTCCTGCAGGTCTGTCTCTGGTTCGTCTCCACTTTGTTCTGGTTCAGCTTCATAAAAACATCAGCTGATTTTTCTGAACCATCTCAGATCTTTACCTCTGCTGGAGTCATGTGACCACAGAGTCATGTGACCACAGAGTCATGTGACCACAGAGTCATGTGACCACAGAGTCATGTGACCACAGAGCTCCTCCTGACTTTTATTTTGAAAATCCACGGCGTAGTTTGTGTTGTTTTGGAGGCATCATTGTTTTTCTCTCGGTGTAAAGAAACCAGAGACGGTGACAACAAAGGAAAACTGCCCTTTGCTGAAGAAAGAGCTGAAGCCCCGCCCCCTGCTGGTGTTCAAGGTCATGACATCATCGTTAAGATGGCGTCTCACTGCACAAAGAAACTGAGACATGAAACTACACTGAGACACTTCAGAGGAAAGAAGCTCCTGACAGTCTGACACCTGAGGGTGACACACACACACACACACACACACACACACACACACCTGAACACCTGCCAGCTCCTCACTCACACACACACATGAATATTTGATGCCTTTCAAACTGGCTCCATGCTTTACCTGTCGTTCCAAGTGTGTGTGTGTGTGTGTGTGTGTGTGTGTGTGTGTGTGTGTGTGTGTGTGTGTGTGTGTGAGCTCATGATGTAGATGTTTCATATCCCTCTGAGAGTTTACTGGACTGATTTAGTTCATATTTTAAAGCTGAAAACTGTTGGAGAAGATCGAGGGTCTCTGTGTCTCTGTGTCTTATTCTCACTGTTTATCCAGGTCCAGACTGATGTTGATTAATTGATCGATCCATTTACTGTCTCTCCTGTTCAGGGTTGTGGATAGCAAGAAGAGGGGTTCACCCTGAACTGGTCACCTGTCGATCACAGAGCTGACACAGACACAAACAAACAAACAACCGAACAGACTTACAGGTAATTTTTAAAAAGTAATTAACTCAGTGTGTGCACATCATTGTTGTTCTGACAGGTGAAGCTGGAGAACCCAGAGAGAACACACATATGAACAGGGGGAACATGCAAACTACACACAGACAAACACACTTTGCCTGAACTGGGAATCGAACCAGCAACCTCTGATCTGTGAGTCTGCAGCTTTACTCACTGAGCCACCTTCAGGCCCACCACCACCCTCAGTCTGTCTGCTCTCTAAACCAGACATGACTGATATTAACCTCCTTTACTTTATATATTCATTTATAAATTGTCAAATTTACTATAAATAAATCACTTCAATCAGAATAATAACTAAAGAGTGGATCTTTACTTCAAAACAACAGCTTTGGTGCATCTTTAAAATCTTTACCATCATTACTTTGTCTCTTTGTCTCACACAGAAAACTTCTCCAAACCTCAAGAACATTCAGATCATTTCCTCTTTAAAACCAAAAAACACGTCAGTCACAGTAAAAGTGCAGATTTGTTAATAATCTCATCATGTTTCTCACCTGGAGGAAACAGATCAACATCTTTAAATTCATTCCTGAACTTTGTCTTCACAGTTTACTGGACTTTCTACAAACCTGCACTTTTACTTTGCTGTAAATAAAGATTTTATCCTGTTTTAACAAACCAAACAAACACATTTCTCACTATTTCAGGCGTCAGTTTTGTTTTATATCATCTTCATATTTCTGGACCTGTCAGCTGAAAGCGTCTGATTAAATCTGATCAAACATTTTTAACTTAAATTAAGACAAAAACACTTTATCACAGACTTCCTCTGTGTTAGAGTTTGAATATGTGTGTTGAGATGAAGTTTCCAGAGTTTAAAGATGATAAATCTGTGACATCATCGTCTCCTAGAGTCAGAAATTGTCTTCACTCAAACTTCATCTTTCACTGAAGCTTCATGTTTCTGTTCCTTTGAGCTGAACTGAGTCCAGAGCTGAAGAAAGACGTTTAAATGTGATCAAAACTGATGAAAGAGGAAGTTTTTTCTGTCTTTGAGCTCAGAGCAGCTGTTTGTCAGGGAGGTGCTGCCCTCTAGTGGCTCAGGAAACTAAACTACAACATCATGAAGGTTTGAGTTTAAAAAAGGAAACTTGTGCTTTAATTTATAAAGACAAATGTGCAAAACAAGGTCTGCAAATCAACAAAGAACAAAATGAACAATAAAATTAATTCAAGTCTCCTCCTGTTAGAGAAAATATTCCTGTTACAGTCGCTCACAGACTGTTTTCCTCCTCCTTTAGTTTCTTTTTATTTATAAGAAATTCAGTTTGTAGAAACAGTTGGTGAAAACTTGTCAGATCTGAAGGAAACAAACAAAAAAATGTTTGTAACTAAATATTCCTGCATGTCTGCTCCAGGAAAAGAAGAGAAGAGAAGAAAAAACAGCTGCAAACCTGCTGACTTCATCATTAAACACAAGTTTACTTCTATGCAGAAAAAACATAAACCTCTGTATTTTTTCAGAAGACAAACGTTAGAAAAATAGATGAAGTTTTTCCATCAGCAAAAAAGAATAAAGTTGGTTTGTTCTTGACTTTATTTTCAATGAGGGACAGTTTGTTTTCTTTATTTATGATAAAGTTAAAAATTAGAAAAAAATACTTACAGGGAATTCATAAAAATTAATTAAGTAAATGTGTTCCTGTAGTTGTTGTTCTGACGGATGAAGCTGGAGAACATAGAGAGAACACACACATGAACAGGTTTATTTCTTTATTTTTGATAAAGTTGATCAGAAATAAATCTATCAGCTCCACATTCAGAAACAGAAAAACAGAATATCAAACTAAAAAAAACAACAGAACAGACAGCGACAACAGGTGAAAGTAGAAACTCACTGTCACATGACTGAATCTTTTACAAATAAAAAAAACTAATGAACTCAGTGTGGGCACGTTGCTGTTGTTGTTCTGCCAGTTGAAGCTGGAGAACACAGAGAGAACACACACATGAACAGGGGGAACATGCAAACTACACACAGACAAACACACTTTGCCTGAACTGGGAATCGAACCAGCAACCTCTGATCTGTGAGTCTGCAGCTTTACTCACTGAGCCACCTTCAGGCCCACCACCACCCTCAGTCTGTCTGCTCTCTAAACCAGACATGACTGATATTAACCTGCTTTACTTTATACTTTTATTTAAATAAAGTGTCAAGTTTACTATAAATAAATCACTTCAATCAGAATTTTAACTAAAGAGTGGATCTTTACCTTAAAAAACAGCTTTGGTGCATCTTTAAAATCTTTACCATCTTTACTTTGTCTCTTTGTGTCTCTGTTAAAGTTGTTGAAGTCTGACTTTGAATATCTGTGTTGAGTTCAGGAAGTTTTTTCTGTCTTTAAGCTCAGAGCAGCTGTTTGTCAGGGAGGTGCTGCCCTCTAGTGGCTCAGGAAACTAAACTACAACATCATGAAGGTTTGAGTTAAAAAAAGGAACATGTGCTTTAATTTACAAAACAAATGTGCTCAGGTTAACTTTTATTCAGACAAAAAACAACAACAACAACAACAACAACAACGTGTCCCCTTTTTCTTCAGCCAACATACATGGAAAAATAGATGCAGTTTTTCCATCAGTTGTAAAGACAAAATAAGTCAGTTTGTTCCAGATTTATTTACAATGAGCGATGGTTTATTTCTTTATTTATGATAAAGTTGATCAGAAAAAAATCTGTAGGCTCCACTTTCAGAAGCAGAAAAACAGAAAAACGAACAACAGAACAGTCAGAGACAACAGGTGAAAGTAGAAACTCACTGTCACATGACTGAATCTTTTACAAATAAAAAAACTAATTAACTCAGTGTGTGCATGTTGTTGTTGTTGTTCTGTCAGTTGAAGCTGGAGAATCCAGAGAGAACACACACATGAACAGGGGGAACATGGCAATGTCACAAAGTCAGGAGGAGATCAATCCACACAGACAAACACACTTTGCCTGAGCGGGGAATCGAACCAGCAACCTCTGATCTGTGAGTCTGCAGCTTTACTCACTGAGCCACCTTCAGGCCCACCACCACCCTCAGTCTGTCTGCTCTCTAAACCAGACATGACTGATATTAACCTGCTTTACTTTATATATTTATTCATACATTTTCAAGTTCTCTATTAAAAAAACCACAACAATCAGAATTATAACTAAAGAGTGGATCTTTACTTTAAAACAACAGTTTTGGTGCATCTTTAAAATCTTTACAATCATTCTGAAGGAAACAAGCAAACAAAAAAATGTTTGTAACTAAATATTCCTGCATGTCTGCTCCAGGAAAAGAAGTGAAGAGACAAAAAAAACAGCTGTAAACCTGCTGACTTCATCATTAAAGACAAGTTTATCTTAATCCAGAAAAAATAGCAACACAAACCTCTTTTTTTCAGCCAACAAACATCAGAAAATAGATGCAGTTTTTCCATCAGCAAAAAAAAAAAAAAAGTCATTTTGTTCCAGATTTATTTTCAATGAGCGATTGTTTATTTTCTTTATTTATGATAAAGTTGATCAGAAATAAATCTGTAGGCTCCACTTTCAGAAACAGATAAACAAACTAAAAAAACAACAGAACAGTCAGAGACAACAGGTGAAAGTAGAAACTTACTGTCACATGACTGAGTGTTTTACAAATAAAAAAACTAATTAACTCAGTGTGGGCACGTTGTTGTTGTTGTTCTGTCAGTTGAGGCTGGAGAATCCAGAGAGAACACACACATGAACAGGGGGAACATGGTAATGTCACAAAGTCAGGAGGAGATCAATCCACACAAACAGACACACTTTGCCCCAGTCAGGAATCGAACCAGCAACCTCTGATCTGTGAGTCTGCAGCTTTACTCACTGAGCCACCTTCAGGCCCACCACCACCCTCAGTCTGTCTGCTCTCTAAACCAGACATGACTGATATTAACCTGCTTTACTTTATACTTTTATTTATACGTTTTCTAGTTCTCCATAAAAAAATCACTACAACCAGAATTTTAACTTCATTTACAGATTCTACAAACCTCAGAAACATTCAGAGAATTTCTTCTTGAAAACTGAAGAACTAAAGAGATGCTCATCAGCAGGAATAAAAAAAAACTGTTTGTTTCAGTTAAATCTCCTGAAGGAGGATGAAGAGAACTTTCTGTGATAAACTCTTTACTCTCCGACCACAAACACAGGACACCACACCTGCAGAGCTTGGTCAGATTCAAGAGTTTTTCAGAGTTTTTAAGGCTGAACAGGAACCTGCAGGAACCAGGAGGAGACTTTGTGCTCAGTGAAGCAGCCTGAAACATGAGCAGAAACAAAGATCTAAAACAGATAGATCTGCCTGAAACAGAAACATGAGCAGAAACAAAGATCTAAAACAGATAGATCTGCTCTCTGCTCTTCGCTGCAGTCGCCTCATTTCAAAGTCTCTCAGAGAAACATGGACTCTGCTGTTTCTGCTCCATATTCACCAGAAACCTGCACCATCTGCTCCCTGACACACAGGGGGATACACACACACCTGCACACACCTGCACACACACACACACACCTGCACACACTCTCCTGATGACCAGGATCAGAGAGTTTTTCCTCAGAGTCTGAATCACTGACTGATGGAGAAACCAGAGAAACACAGAGTTCACCTGAGACAGGTAAGAGTGTGTATGTGTGTGTAGGTGTGTGTGTGTGCAGGTGTGCAGGTGTGTGTGTTAGAGAGGAGAGTTCAACTGTACATGAGAAAAATCATCAGTGTGACCCAAAAGTTTGTGATGCAAGTGAATTCATTCATCTTATCGACATTTTCTGATAAATGTCTTTATTAAGAAAACCAAACACCTTTAAAACAGGTTGATTTGTATTTTCTTGAACAGAAAATAAGTCTGTATATGCAACACCCTAATCCAGATTCTCTTCTTGAAAAGAAACAGTTGATGTTGAACCTGAGCAGCTCTCACACCTGCAGACACTTCGTCATCATGTCGTTAAAACTCACCTGACTCAGAAAACAGAGAAACACCTGCAGACACTGACAGACACACTGACAGAGACACACCTGCAGACACTGACAGAGACACTGACAGAGTCACTGATGTTTATTCAAACTAAAGACACAAAAAACTGCAACACACCAGCTCATTATTCACAATATAAAGTGAATTAAAGAGCCAGACAGAAAATGCAGATATGATTTAAATCATAACAGCAACGAGAGGAACAGAGAGTTCTGTTTTTTCAGAGCTAGATCTGGAAAAAAGAAAACATCATAGAAAGAAGAAGGAATCACTGACACATAAAAGACACAAAAACAGGTAAATAAACTTCAGACATGAGCCAGATTGTTGATTTGTTTATTTCACATGTACATGAGGGAAAGGAGCAGGAGCCTGCAGCTGATGGAGAAAACAGTTTCACCCACAAATACTAAAATAATGTTCAACACAGAAACAGTTTATAACAAATATTTTCATTAACCCCTGAAGCTGACTGAAAAAGAGCTGAATTATTTATGATGAGTGAAAACAAACGAATGATGCAGGTGTCAGAGTTTAAGCTGTGAAAAATCAGATTTAAGATTTTTTTTTTTTAATGTGTGTGAGTCAAAGATCCAGCAGGGGGCAGCAGAGCGCTGCTTCAGCACTGAACAAGGGTCTAAAAAAAACAGAGAAAGATCCTTAAAGCAGACCTGGGGGGTCAGGGGGGGTCACCTGTCCTGAGCTCATGTTTCTGTTTGTTTTCTCTGTTTTCAGGAAGTTTTACATGAACCTAGGGAAGTTGATGGTTTAAATCCTCACAGACCTGCTGGACCAGGTGAGTCAGAAAATTAAAGATAAATTTGTTATTTTGAGAAAATAAAGTCAGAGCTGTTTCAAAAAGTCAAAAATGTTGTGACAAAAAGTTCACATTAAGAGCAAAAGGAGTCAAAATTTTGGAATATTTAAATTTTGATAAAGTCTTGTGTAAGACAAATTTTGCCTTTATCTTTTAAAAGAATTGTCTTTATCTCTCAATTTTTTGTCTTTATAGCTTTAAGTTTTGTCTATATATCTCAAATTTTTTCTTTGTGTCTCAAAATTTTGTGTGGTTATCTTAAATTTTGTCTCTATCTCCAAATTTTGTTTTCATATCTAAGAGAATCAGTCTTTATGTCTAAATATTTTGTCTTTATATCACAAAATATTGTCTATGTATCTCAGCGTTTTGGCTTTATATCTCAAAAAGTTTCTGTACATCTCCAATTTTTGTTCATACATCTAAAAATTTTGACTCTATATCTATAAAAATTTCTTTGAATCTCTTTTTTTTTTGTCCATATGTCTCTTCCTCTCATGTTTGTTTTCTCTGTTTTTCAGGAAGTTTTTCCATGAACCTGGTGAAGTTGATGGTTTAATTCCTCACAGACCTGCTGAACCAGGTGAGTCAGAAAATTAAAGATAAATTTGTTATTTTGAGAAAATAAAGTCACAGCTGTTATAAAAAGTCAAAATGTGACAAAAGTTCATATTTTGAATAAAAATAATCTGATTGTAGAATATTTAAGTAAAAAAAAATCGATTTTGGGTCAAATTTTCTTTATATCTCAAAATTTTGTTTTCACATCTCAATAATTCATCTTTATGTCTCAATTTTGTGCTTTTATATCTTAAAATTGTTTCTATACATCTTAGAAATGCTTTTTTTGTATCTCAAAGTTCTGTCTACACATCTTAAATTTCTGTTTATCTCAAAAATTTCTTTAAATCTCAATTTTTTTTGTCCATAAATCTTAAAATGTTCTTTATATCTCAGAAAATCATCTTTATTTTTCTAAATTTTGAATGAATTAAGGAGAAAATAATTTCATCAAAGCCAGTTTAGTGATTTTATTTTAGTTTTTCACAGACAGAAATGTTCTTGTTTTTTTTTGTTTTTTACATGAACCTGGTGAAGTCGGTTTAATTAATTCCTCTATTCTATCTAAGTTTGATAACAAAGTCTAGTTTTGTCTCAAAAATTTTGTTTTTATATCTAAATTTTTTCTCTTTATACCTCAAAATTTTGTTTTTATATCTCAAAAACTTGTCCCTATATCTTAAAATGTTTTCTTTATAGCTCTAAAAATGTCTTTGTATCTCAAGTTTTAGTCGATACAATTAAAATTTTGTCTTTATATCTAAAAAAAAAATCATCTTTACATTTGAAAGTTTTGACTGAATTAGAGGAAAAAATTTAATCAAAGCCAGTTTAGTGATTTTATTTTATTTCTTTACTGATAGAAATGTTTTGTTTTTTTTGTATAAACCTGTTCCTGTCTGAGTTTGTGGATGTGATCCATCACTGAGCTTCTGCTCCCTGTAATCTGCTGTAATCTGCTGGATTATTAGCAGACTGGTGTCAGATTATCTGTTTAATCCAGAGCCTGTTAAAGTTCCCTGATCCTCTCTAATCCCTGATGTGACCACACGGTGGCGCTGTGACTCTGTTTGTGTCTGTGCTCGGTGACCTCTGCGGTTAAAAGCTGATTTAAACTTTAATCTGAGGCTGAAAAAAAAGCGCAGAAACGATTTTAAAGGATCATTAATATTCACTAACAGCGCCGAGGAAGACCCGGGACTCTGGGGGGGGGGGGGGNGGGGGGGGTCTCACACCTGGAGGGGCTCACCTGCCTGACCGAGAGTCAGCGGGGGGGCGAGAATTAGAGAGAGAGAGAGAGAGAGAGGAGGGTGGAGACAGGCTGAGGCTGACAGGAGAGAGAGAGAAAGAGAGAGAGAGAGAGGGAGAGAGAGAGGTAGAGGGTGAGGGAGGAGAGAGAGAGAGAGAGAGAGAGAGAGAGAGAGAGAGAGAGAGAGAGTTGGTAACGCGTCACAGCGGGACGGAGACTCGGAGCTAAAGACGCTCAACCAGCGACGGACGCGGACGAGGAAGGTAGGAGCTGCTCACTGACACACACTCTGAGTGTGTGAGCGTGTGTGTGAGTGTGTGTGAGTGTGTGTGTGATGATAATCTGTGGGGGGGCACAGGCTGCAGCTCCGGAGCCTCTAACGCGTTTTTAATGACGCACAGGATCCGCGCTCTGCCGCTGCAGCCGCGCGTAACTCTGCGCTTTTACGCGCTCCGGGACCCGCGAGTCCGGGTCCAGGTCCAGGTCCGGGTCTGAGCGCGGGGTGCGGGGTTCATGTGGTTTTAATGAGGGTGAGGTCAGGCTGAGCTCCTGTCTGTAATCTGAGTAATTAATCCCTCTGACAGCGCGGAGGTGTCAGGTGTTGCTGTTCGCGCTCAGGTAACCTGGAGAGGTGCCTGCTGGGAAGCGCGCGAGCCCCCTCATTTATTCATGTGTCACCTGAACGCAGCGCGGGGTGAAGGGAACTCCTCCTCAGCCTCATAATCTCACCTGTCTTAATCCCACTTTTCATAATCTCACCTGCATGTAGGTGTTTGTTTTCCCTCAGGCTCCTTTTTCTTTGAGGTTTCACTTTTTTTCTGCAGCTGCAGCAAAAACAAGTTTTCAGATTATTCCTCTGATTTTAGATCCTTTTCTCTCTGAGCTGCTCGGTTCCTAATCTCAGATTTTTCAGGAGTGTTTGACTGCTTTAAAACATCTTCACTGACTCATCACTGGTGTGAGAATGAAAGTCTCTGATGTAGTTTCTGCAGGTGAAATCACCTTAAATCAAACGTCTCGTTCTAACGTTTATGTTCAGCTTCAGTTTGAGTTTCTCTGTTTCTGTTTTGTTGCTGCAGAAACATCTGAATCCATCTCGTGTGTCTGTTTCCTCCTGCGTGTCTGAATGTTTCAGCTCATCCTGTAGTCTGAGACGCACCTGAGCAGCTCCACCCTGACAGGTGTACAGTACGAGTGTGTGTGTGCGTGTGTGTGTGTGTATCAGACAGAGTCAGATTATTAATAATTCACAGCAGAGTCCTCGCTCCTCCTGCAGCCTCTCCGTCCTCTCTGAGCTCAAACTCCTCCATCTGAAGAAACGGAGAAAATGCTGCAGCTCGATAAAAAAGGATCATTTTTCTGAAACACATTTATAAACACGAGTCCAATGAAGCTGGGACGTTCTGTAAAATGTCAATAAAAACAAAACACGATGATTTGTAAATGCTCTTCAACCTACATTCAATTGAATTCACCACAATGACAAGATATTTATCATTTAAACTGATAAACTTTATTGCACCCCGTTCCTAAAAATCTTGTTCAGGTTGAAGAAAAGTCTGTTAAAGTTGCTGAAGCTGCAAAAACATCTGTTTGGATCATTCCACAGGTGAACAGGTTGATTTAAACAGGTGAGTGTCATGATTGGGTATAAAAGGAGCATCATCCCCAAAAGGCTCAGTCCTTCACAAGCAAAGATGGAGCCAGGTTCACCACTTTGTCAACAACTGCGTGAGCAAACAGTCCAACAGTTTAACAACAATGTGTCAGGTATCGTGAGAAACACCAGTCGAGGTGGAGCCGATAGCAGAATTTAACCCAAAAGGATNCCATAATATCATCAAAAGATTCAGAGAATCTGGAGAAATCTCTGCACGTAAGCAGCAAGGCCCAAAACCAACATTGAATGGCCGTGACCTTTGACCCCTCAGGCGGCGCTGCATTAAAAACCCACATCATTGTGTAAAGGATATTAGCACGTGGGCTCAGGAACACTTCAGAAAACCATTGTCAGTTAACACAGTTCATCACTACATCTACAAGTGACAGTTCAAACTCTACCATGCAAAGACAAAGTCACACATCAACAACACACACAAACGCCGCCGCCACCATGGCATCATGGGTAACTGTCCCAGTCTCTGTGAAGGCAGCATTAATGCTGAAAGGTACAAACAGGTTTTGGAGCAACATCTGCTGCATCCAAGACACTTTGTCTTTTTCAGGGACGTCCCTGATTATTTCAGCAAGACAATGAAACCAAGACACATTCTGCTCCTGTTACAACAGCGTGGCTCCGTAGTAGAAGAGTGCAGCTCCTAGACTGACCTGCCTGCAGAACCTCAAAACGAGCAAAAATTTGCACAAAAACAAAGATTTTCAGTTTGAAAATTAAGTATCTTGTCTTTGTGGTGTATTCAGTAGAACATAGGTTGAAGAGGATTTACAAATGATTTTCTGTTTTTATTTACATTTTACACAACGTCACAACGTCACAGGAATTGGAGTTTGTACTTCTTTTACCTCCACTCGTCCAGGAAATCAGATCAAATATTCTCAGCTGTTAGACCCAGGAATATATATATAAATTATTAGATCCATAAGGAAATCAGTGTAATTGAAAATCATTCTCAGTTTCCTCAGGTTCAGATCATTTGGATCAAACTCGTGAGTCTCAGACGTGTTTTTGGCGTGTTCACTCTCCTCCCATCCTCACTCTCTCTCTCTCTCTCTCTCTCTCTCTCTCTCTCTCTCTCCTGTTTCTCTGTGTGGTCATTAAATCAGGGGAGGCAGTCGGGCAGAACTGAGGGAAACAGGTTGTGGGGGGGTGGATGGTGGTGGTGGGTGCTGAGGTGTGGTGTGTTCAGGTGAAGCAGCATCAGCTCACAGATGTTCACACAGACTCTCAGCATCTGGAGCTGAAGAACGACAGAGTCTGATCCTCAGTTTCTCTCAGACCCAGAGAGAAAAACTCTGATTCTTTCACTCGTTTCAGAGAAAAAATCTGCAGAGCTGACGCAGTGAAGTCAGAGCGCAGGAGTCACTAAACTGATCCGTCACTAAACTGATCTGTCACTAAACTGATCCGTCACTAAACTGATCTGTCACTAACCTGATTGGTTATTTTATAAATGATAATTCTTAGTTCCTCAATCAGGACTGAACATGTCGGATTGGACCACACTGATTTACAGCACGCCGAGGTTTCTATGACAACGCCACACCAGCTGACAAAGTTTAGCATAGAAAAGAAATCTGAGTTTTTCTCTGCTGAAAATGATTTCTGCATTTTATTTAGTCGTTAAAGTGGAAACAGGAGCTGGACTGTCTGAGAGAAAATGAGATGGAAGAGGAGAAGAAAGAAAAACAGGAGAGAAAAAGAGACAAAAGCTAAAACACAGACTATCTGCAGTAAAAATTGTCTCATTTTTCTTGATTTGAGCCACATTCACTAGACCAGGTCATAAAAATGTCTTATTTCAAGTTTTTTAAAGACAAAATGAGTCTGAATTACTTGCAACAAATCAAAAAATCTGCCAATGAGAGAAGAAAAATTCATTTGTCGAGTTTCTTGAAATTAGAAACACATCTTAGTCCAAAAACTTTTTTCTTATCCCACTGACAGATTTTTGTTAGACGAGGGTTTTTAATCAGGCTGTAAAACTGTAAAACTGTAAAACCAGGCTGTAACGATCGACTCTTTGAATGGGTGTGTATGTGGTTTCTGCTGTTTCTGCACAGCCTCTAGTGGACAAACAGGGAACTGCAGCTCATAACACATCAGCATCAGATTCATATTTAAAGACTATTGATTGTAAAAACTGGTAAATTCAGAGTCTTTCCCCTCTTAGTGCCTCCTTGAGGTTGAATTGTTGACTTCAGAGTTTAACAGTTGGTGTTTTCTGGTTTTGTGTTGGTTTTTCTGCTCGTTGTGTCTCTGGACACACGTAGAGAAACTGTGAAGAGCTTTAAGTAAAATCAATCAGTGTTGGTATTTCTCTATTCCTCTTCTTTAAGTGTTGGTGTGAGCATGGTTAAGTCTGTGTCAGTTAATCTGTTTTTTTTTTTTTTGAAGACATGAGGACAGAAATTTCCCGAAAGAACGAGCTCTTCGTGTTCCTGAACGTCTCTGAGCTGATTTCATCAAAGACTGAACGAACAGCAGCTTCTGTAAAACACAGAGAGAAATCACAGCTGCTCGTCTTTAACAGCAGTTTGTGGAGGATAAATCTGTCTGTTCACGGCTGAAAGTGAGCAGAGAGAGGGAGGGAGGGAGAGAGGGAGGGAGGGAGGGAGGGAGAGAGAGAGAGAGGATGGAGAGAGGGACGAAGTGTTTGTGATTCAGGGGTCGTCTTCACTGAGGGGAGGAGGCTCTAAACGCTCTGATCTCTGCACCCGGAGAGGAGACGTCCTGATGGAGCGACAGAGCGCTAACAAAGACAGAGAGAGAGAGAGAGAGAGAGAGAGAGAGAGAGAGAGAGAGAGGCTGCAGACCATCAGCTGAGCTCTGACAGTGAATGAGTGTGTGTCTGCTCTGATAAACACACAAACCTGCTCTAACAGAGACAAACAGAGTCAGAGCGTTTAGGAAGTCGTCTCTTCACCGTTTGAGTCTCTGAGTCTCTGACAGACGAGTGTGAGGACGGACAAACGTTCAGCAAAATGAGGAACGAGATCATTTAATCATCAACATACAAACTTGACAAACTGCAACTTTCAGCTCGTCAGCCAAAAATTCACATTTGTTAAACCAGAAATTCCCCCAGGAAAAACATGAAGTTTCTGAAGAAGTGAGACTCTATTTGTGGTGGATTATAAAGTGTTGGATAGAGAAGGATCTTTTCAACATTTGACCAGAAAGTTCAGTTTAAACAAAAGGAATAAACATCAGGAATAATTATTCAGTTAGCAAGGGGCAGCTAACATTAGCAAGAATAACAAACTTTAGGATTTAAACGGGAAAAATATGTCCAGGAATGTCTTTAAAGATGAAGGGAAGTGTTCTGGAATGTTGGGTTAGAACTTCTTTGAAGATGAAGGGAAGTGTTCCGGAATGTTGGGTTAGAACTTCTTTGAAGATGAAGGGAAGTGTTCCGGAATGTTGGGTTAGAACGTCTTTGAAGATGAAGGGAAGTGTTCCGGAATGTTGGATTAGAACGTCTTTGAAGATGAAGGGAAGTGTTCCGGAATGTTGGATAAGAACGTCTTTGAAGATGAAGGGAAGTGTTCTGGAATGTTGGATTAGAATGTCTCTGGTGATGAAGGGAAGTGTTCCGGAATGTTGGGTTAGAACGTCTTTGAAGATGAAGGGAAGTGTTCCGGAATGTTGGGTTAGAACGTCTATGAAGATGAAGGGAAGTGTTCTGGAATGTTGGATAAGAACCTCTTTGAAGATGAAGGGAAGTGTTCCGGAATGTTGGATTAGAATGAAATTGTTGAATTGCAGAAAGGTGACTTCTATCAATCAATCAATCTTTATTTATATAGCCCCAAATCATAACAAACGTTATCTCAAGACACTTTAGAAAACATTAGCAGGTTGATACCTGTTCATGTTAAAGTATTTTATTATTTTAATCTATGCTCTGCCTCTAGTGGAGAGTAGAGGAACTTCAGCTTTGTGCCCAGCTCTGCCTCCAGTTCACAGTTTGTGGAGTCTGAACCTGGTCTGATTCTAGTCTGAATCTGGTCTGATTCTAGTCTGAATCTGGTCTGTTTCTAGTCTGAATCTGGTCTGATTCTAGTCTGAATCTGGTTTGAACCTGGTTTGAATCTGTCCCTGGTTGATGGATCTGAGTGAGTCCAGGTCTCAGGTTTTCAGGTTGCCCCCCCCCCGTCCTGAATAATCCCGGAGCATCAGAGGACGTTTAGGGACGCGTCTGCGTATCGATCCGTGCTGTGTTTACGGCGTGAGGAGGATGAGAGGAAACGCTGCGAGTGTATCATTATGTTTTCACTACAATCATCCAGAGAAAGACTAAAAGCAGAGAAATCAAAGAGCTCACATTTTTCTGTCAGAGTGAATCCAGGCAGAGAGACGCTGACAGCTGCTCACAGTCTTTCTCTCTCACTAAACACACTTTACTTTCTCTTTCCACTCACACTCCTCAGCACTTAGATCCTCCTCTGCTCACACACACACACACACACACACACACACACACTCAGATCATTTACACTCATTACAGGATGCTTATCAGGTAAACACACATTTAAAAAGTGTTTTTATGAAGAGTTTGCTCTGACTCATCTGAGTCTGTGATTATCTCAGACTCTGGTGTTGGATCCATTAGAGGAGGATCAGAAGAATCAGGAGGATCCACTTTAACCTCAAACTGTTTCTACCTTCACTCAGTGTCTCAAACAGGACTGTGGTGATGTGTAGTTACATGTTAGGTTCTTACTTTTAGTGGTGAAACCTCCTTAACAGCCGCCACAGATCATAACAATCAGAACACAAACTCATTAAGGCCTGAGCCCAACGACAGGCACCTGTGTTCCTATGTACCTATAGACCTATGTACCTATAGACCTGTGTACCTATAGACCTATGTACCTATAGACCTGTGTACCTATAGACCTATGTACCTATAGACCTGTGTACCTATAGACCTATGTATCTATAGACCTGTGTATCTATAGACCTGTGTACCTATAGACCTGTGTACCTATAGACCTGTGTACCTATAGACCTGTGTACCTATAGACCTATGTACCTATAGACCTATGTATCTATAGACCTATTTATCTATAGACTTATGTACCTATAGACCTAGGTACCTATAGACCTATGAATCTATAGACCTATGTATCTATAGACATATTTATCTATAGACTTATGTACCTATAGACCTATGTACCTATAGACCTATGTACCTATAGACCTATGTACCTATAGACCTGTGTACCTATAGACTTGTGTACCTATAGACCTGTGTACCTATAGACCTATGTACCTATAGACCTATGAATCTATAGACCTATGTATCCTTAGACCTATGTATCCTTAGACCTATGTACCTATAGACCTATGAATCTATAGACCTATGTACCTATAGACCTATGTATCCTTAGACCTATGTACCTATAGACCTAGGTACCTATAGACCTATGAATCTATAGACCTATGTATCTATAGACATATTTATCTATAGACTTATGTACCTATAGACCTATGTACCTATAGACCTATGTACCTATAGACCTATGTACCTATAGACCTGTGTACCTATAGACCTGTGTACCTATAGACCTATGAATCTATAGACCTATGTACCTATAGACCTATGTATCCTTAGACCTATGTACCTATAGACCTATGTACCTATAGACCTGTGTATCTATAGACCTATTTATCTGTAGACCTTTGTACCTATAGACCTATGTACCTATAGACCCAATTTTTTTTTACTTGTTACAAGCAATTTACACCTCATTTTAGTCTTGCAAAACTTGAAATAAGACATATTTATGACCTGGTCTGGTGAATGTGGCTCAAATGAGGAACAATAAGACAATTTTTACTACAAATAAGACAGAATGACTTGATTAGATTTCAGTTTTTGCAGTGTAAACATCGATACCTCTGGTACCTGATCTTCATGCTCTAAAATCAGTTGTCACAACAAAATATTGATGCTGTAGGTATTTGAGGTAAAGTTTATCATTAAGGGAAACAGGACAGTAACTAAACCATTGAGACTTTGTCTAAATGATACCTGGTTTTTGGGAACTACTTTTTCTTCCACCCGTGTAAGTGTGGAATGAGTTTGCACAGAATGAATAAATTTGTAAGTTCAGGTTTTTTGTTTTGATGGTTTGACGTATTTTTCTGTCAGGTTTGTAAATGTTGTTGCACATTGTGAATATTTCACTGAAGCTTGTTTCGAAGAAAATCGTGAATTGAATTGAAATCGCGATATTTGGCAGAAAAATCGCAGTTAGATCTTTTTCTAAATCGTTCAGCTCGAGTTCACTCTTTTATTTTAAAGACGCTGCTGCAGCTTTCAGTTAAAGTTCAGAGAGGAGGCAGAAAAAGAGGAGCTGAGGAGACGTGACAGAGGTTTGAGGAGCTGAAGATGAGCAGCAGCTCTGACACTGTTTCTGAGTGTGTGTGTGTGTGTTTCTGAGTGTGTGTGTGTGTGTTTCTGAGTGTGTGTGTGTGTGTTTCTGAGTGTGTGTGTTTCTGAGTGTGTGTGTGTGTGTGTGTGTGTGTGATGGATTGACGGCGCTGACACTGAGGCTGATGGTCTGGGACAGATCTGCAGAGACCGGCTCACATCAGGACCTGGTCTTTGCTCAGATCTGTCTCTGCGGTTTAATGACCTGACGTCTGATTCCTCTGACTGATGCTAAGCTAAACGCTAACCTGGATCAGGTCGCTGACTCCCAGCACCTCCACACACGCAACGCCACTTTGCAGGAGTCTCGACCAATCAGGCGTCAGCAGCAGAGAGAGCAGGAGTAAAGTGCTGAGCTCAGGGAAGAATTTATCCTTTATTTCATTTTTATTGTTTTTTTTTCATGAGAGAAGAGAACAATAGAAAATTAATTAACAAACATTTTAACTAAAGTTTGAAAGTGACGGGAAAAGAGCAGCTGGAAGAATTAAAGTGTAAATAAAAGGTTTAACTGTCACAATTATTCTTTCATATTATTTAGAAACTGAATATTCAGTGTCCATGGTGGCTGTTTGTAAAACCAAAGTCGTTCATGGACACTTGATTTTTCTTTAGAGATGTTTTGAAGTTTGTTTGGATCTTGAAACTCTTTATTTTGTTATAGAATCAGTTATTATAGATCAGCACCATGGATAGCTCCTCTGTTATAGAGTCAGTAATTTTTTTTTTAATTTTTTGGTCTGAGTCTGAGTCTCTGAGGTGAAGTGAGGTCAGACAGATTTTCCTGTTCAGGTGAATTTTTCTCTCTCAGGTTTGTTTCCTGAAAATACTCGAATGTCACTGATGTTTATTTGAGAGACTCTTTAACGCCTGACCGTTGGCGTCCTGAGGCCCCGCCCCCTCTTTGGCCCTCAGTGGCGTTTGATTGCGACCCTCCACATCAGCTCATTGTTCCTGAAGTGATTGCTGCGTCCTCGCCGAGCGGCGGCGGATCAGAGGCCGCTCGCCGCTCGCTCACACAAAAGCCTGAGTTAGCGCCGCGAGAGCTAATGAGCTTTTTATAAAGGTCGATATTCAAAGAGAACAAAGAGGAATCAGGAGGATTGTTTCTAAAAGAGGAGAAGAAAAAGGAGGAGAAGACTCCTCCTCCTGAGGTTTCCCCACAGACGGACTCACAGAGAATCAGAGAAAGAATCAGAGCTAAAACTGAGAAAGACTGAGAACAGTGAAGAGCCTCAACCTGAGGTCACATCAGCTTCTCTGGCCTCATTCAGAAATTATCACTTCTCTAACTCACTTCTCTGGCCTCGCTCTCAACCTCCGCTCTCCTCTGGCCTCTTTCAGATGTTACTCACTTCTCTGGCCTTGCTCTTAAAATATTCTCTTCTCTGGCCTCTTCTCTTCGCTCTGGACCTCCACTCTTCTCTGGCCTCGCTCTAAAGCTCCTTTCTTCTCTCGCCTTACTCTCAAGGAATTAACTCCTTTGTCCTCCTTCTGAACCTCCTCATTTCTTTGACCTCACTTTGAATCCCCTTGGTTCCCTGACGTCAGACCGAAGCTCCTCTCTTCTCTGACCTCCCTCTGAACCTCCTCTCTCCTCTGCCCTCACTGTAAAGATCCTCAATTTTATGGCCTCTCTCTCAAGCTCTTCACTCCTCTGGCCCCACTCTGAAGCACCTCTCTTCTCTGGCCTCCCTCTGAGCCTCCTCATTGTCTGACGTCACTCTAAAGCTTCTCTCTTCTCTGGCCTCTCTCTGGAGCTACTATCCTGTCTGGCCTCTCTATGATGCTCCTCTCTTCTCCAGCCTCACCCCAAAGCTTCTCTCTTCTCTGGCCTCCCTCTGAAGCTCCTAGTTTCTCTGGCCCCTCTCTGAAAGTCCTCTCTTCTCTGGCCTCACTCCGAAGCTCCTCTCCTCTCTTGGCTCCCTCTGAGCCTCCTCATTGTCTGACGTCAATCTAAAGCTCCTCTCTTCTCTGGCCTCCCTCTGAGCCTCCTCATTATCTGATGTCACTCTAAAGCTTCTCTCTTCTCTGGCCTCTCCCTGGAGCTACTATCCTGTCTGGCCTCTCTCTGTGATGCTCCTCTCTTCTCCAGCCTCACCCCAAAGCTTTTCCTTTCTCTGGCCTCCCTCTGAAGCTCCTTGTTTCTCTGGCCCCTCTCTAAAGCTCCTCTCTTCTCTGGCCTCACTCTGAAGCTCCTCTCTTCTCTGGGCTCCCTCTGAGCCTCCTCATTGTCTGACATCACTCTAAAGCTTCTCTCTTCTCTGGCCTCTCCCTGGAGCTACTATCCTCTCTGGCCTGTCTTTGATGCTCCTCTCTTCTCCAGCCTCACCCCAAAGCTTTTCCTTTCTCTGGCCTCCCTCTGAAGCTCCTTGTTTCTCTGGCCCCTCCCTGAAGCTCCTCTCTTCTCTGGCCTCACTCTGAAGCTCCTCTCTTCTCTGGGCTCCCTCTGAGCCTCCTCATTGTCTGACATCACTCTAAAGCTTCTCTCTTCTCTGGCCTCTCCCTGGAGCTACTATCCTCTCTGGCCTGTCTCTGAAACTCCTCTCTTCTCTGGCCTCCCTCTGAAGCTCCTAGTTTCTCTGGCCTCTATCTCAAAGACCCACTGCAGGAAACATTCCCTGGAAGTTTCTCAGATGTAAATTTTTAAAGGAATGAGTGATGAATCCTGCTGCTCCTGCTCCTCCTCCTCTCTCCTGCTCCTCTCTCCTCCTCCTCCTCCTCCTCCTCCTCCTGCTCCTCCTCTGTGTGGTTAGTGAACCTTTCCTCATTGAGTCGTGTCGTGTCGTGTTATTGATTCACCTGTTTGCTCTGATCAGACTGAAGGAGGATCAAAGAGGAGCGAGCTCGGCCTCAGGCTGCGTCTGTTTCTGTTTCTGTTTCTGTTAATAAACACAAACAGAGTCAAACAGCTGCAGGTTCACACAGTTTTATCTCAGCGGGACTTTTCCTCCTGCTAAAATAAAGCTTAAATAAAATAAATAAACACAGCTCAGGTGAGTTACAGTCTCATTCAGCAGGAAACAGATGAAACAACACAGGAGACAATTAGAGCTGAAAACTAATCACTAATTAGATTAAATCACATTAATGTCCTGTTGTAATATTCTGTCACACACGTCACATGTCAAACATATATATTTAAAAAAAAAAGTTATAGACAAACATTTGAGGGTAAAACAGCGTAATAACTATAAATTATTCAGTGTTAAAATGGATGACAGAGAGTTAAAATGTTTCACAGAGCATTAAAAAATGATTATTCATGGAATTACCAAAGAAGAAAAGAAGTCGAACAAAAAAATAGTTATGTTTACATTAATTTCACACTGTTTTGTTGAATGTTACGTTAGAAATATTTGAAGAAAAAAAATGTTAAACTTTTTTTCATGCTTTAAGACAAATAAAAACACTCAAGGGAAATATCCTGACACTGACTTTCATAATTCATGCATCAGAGGTTTAATGACCCCCCCACTGTGAGGAAACGCTGACAAACAAACAAACAAACAAACAAACAAACAAACAAAAACAGGCTCAGACTGAAGTTTCCAGGAGAAAAGAAGAGATGGAGGAAAGTCTGGTTGGTCATCATTTTCCTGCTGTGGAGATAAACTCCTCCTATGGGTGGAGGTGGTGGNTGTGTGTGTTTCTGAGTATGTGTGTGTGTGTGTGTGTGTGTTTCTGAGTGTGTGTGTGTGATGGATTGACGGCGCTGACACTGAGGCTGATGGTCTGGGACAGATCTGCAGAGACCGGCTCACATCAGGACCTGGTCTTTGCTCAGATCTGTCTCTGCGGTTTAATGACCTGACGTCTGATTCCTTTGACTGATGCTAAGCTAAACGCTAACCTGGATCAGGTCGCTGACTCCCAGCACCTCCACACACGCAACGCCACTTCGCAGGAGTCTCGACCAATCAGGCGTCAGCAGCAGAGAGAGCAGGAGTAAAGTGCTGAGCTCAGGGAAGAATTTATCCTTTATTTCATTTTTATTGTTTTCTTTCATGAGAGAAGAGAACAATAGAAAATTAATTAACAAACATTTTAACTAAACGTTTGAAAGTGACGGGAAAAGAGCAGTTGGAAGAATTAAAGTGTAAATAAAAGGTTTAACTGTCACAATTATTCTTTCATATTTAGAAACTGAAATATTCCGTTTCCATGGCGGCTGTTTGTAAAACCAAAGCCACCTTCGTTCATGGACACTTGATTTTTCTTTAGAGATGTTTTAAAGTTTGTTTGGATCTTGAAACTCTTTATTTTGTTATAGGATCAGTTTCTAAAGATCAGCACCATGGATAGCTCCTCTGTTATAGAGTCTGTTATTATAGATCAGCACCATGGATAGCTCCTTTGTTATAGAGTCAGTTATTATTTTTTTTGGTTTGAGTCTGAGTCTGAGTCTCTGAGGTGAAGTGAGGTCAGACAGATTTTCCTGTTCAGGTGAATTTTTCTCTCTCAGGTTTGTTTCCTGAAAATACTCGAACGTCACTGATGTTTATTTGAGAGACTCTTTAACGCCTGACCGTTGGCGTCCTGAGGCCCCGCCCCCTCTTTGGCCCTCAGTGGCGTTTGATTGCGACCCTCCACATCAGCTCATTGTTCCTGAAGTGATTGCTGCGTCCTCGCCGAGCGGCGGCGGATCAGACGCCGCTCGCCGCTCGCTCACACAAAAGCCTGAGTTAGCGCCGCGAGAGCTAATGAGCTTTTTCTAAAGGTCGATATTCAAAGAGAACAAAGAGGAATCAGGAGGATTGTTTCTAAAGGAGGAGAAGAAAAAGGAGGAAAGACTCCTCCTCCTGAGGTTTCCCCACAGACGGACTCACAGAGAATCAGAGAAAGAATCAGAGCTAAAACTGAGAAAGACTGAGAACAGTGAAGAGCCTCAACCTGAGGTCACATCAGCTTCTCTGGCCTCATTCAGAAATTATCACTTCTCTAACTCACTTCTCTGGCCTCGCTCTCAACCTCCGCTCTCCTCTGGCCAATTTCAGATGCTACTCACTTCTCTGGCCTTGCTCTGAAGATATTCTCTTCTCTGGCCTCTTCTCTTCGCTCTGGACCTCCACTCTTCTCTGGCCTCTTCTCTTAGCTCTGGACCTCCACTCTTCTCTGGCCTCGCTCTAAAGCTCCTTTCTTCTCTCGCCTTACTCTCAAGGAATTAACTCCTTTGTCCTCCTTCTGAACCTCCTCATTTCTTTGACCTCACTTTAAATCCCCTTGGTTCCCTGATGTCAGACCGAAGCTCCTCTCTCCTCTGCCCTCACTGTGAAGATCCTCAATTTTATGGCCTCTCTCTCAAGCTCTTCACTCCTCTGGCCCCACTCTGAAGGTCCTCTCTTCTCTGGCCTCCCTCTGATCCTCCTCATTGTCTGACGTCAATCTAAAGCTCCTCTCTTCTCTGGCCTCCCTCTGAAGCGCCTCTCTTCTCTGGCCCCACTCTGAAGCTCCTCTCTTCTCTGGGCTCCCTCTGAGCCTCCTCATTGTCTGACGTCACTCTAAAGCTTCTCTCTTCTCTGGCCTCCCTCTGAAGCTCCTAGTTTCTCTGGCCTCCCCCTGAAAGTCCTCTCTTCTCTGGCCTCACTCTGAAGCTCCTCTCTTCTCTGGGCTTCCTCTGAGCCTCCTCATTGTCTGACGTCAATCTAAAGCTCCTCTCTTCTCTGGCCTCCCTCTGAGCCTCCTCATTGTCTGACGTCAATCTAAAGCTTCTCTCTTCTCTGGCCTCTCCCTGGAGCTTCTATCCTCTCTGGCCTCTCTCTGATGCTCCTCTCTTCTCCAGCCTCACCCCAAAGCTTCTCTCTTCTCTGGCCTCCCTCTGAAGCTCCTAGTTTCTCTGGCCTCCCTCTGAAAGTCCTCTCTTCTCTGGCCTCACTCCAAAGATCCTCTCTTCTCTGGCCTCTATCCCAAAGACCCACTCCAGGAAACATTCCCTGGAAGTTTCTCAGATGTAGATTTTTAAAGGAATGAGTGATGAATCCTGCTGCTCCTGCTCCTCTCTCCTGCTCTTCCAGCTCTTCCTGCTCCTCCTCCTCCTCCTCCTCCTCCTGCTCCTCCTCCTCTGTGTGGTTAGTGAACCTTTCCTCAGTGAGTCGTGTCGTGTCGTGTTATTGATTCACCTGTTTGCTCTGATCAGACTGAAGGAGGATCAAAGAGGAGCGAGCTCGGCCTCAGGCTGCGTCTGTTTCTGTTCCTGTTTCTCTTAATAAACACAAACAGAGTCAAACAGCTGCAGGTTCACACAGTTTTATCTCAGCGGGACTTTTCCTCCTGCTAAAATAAAGGTTAAATAAAATAAATAAACACAGGTGAGTTACAGTCTCATTCAGCAGGAAACAGATGAAACAACACAGGAGACAATTAGAGCTGAAAACTAATCACTAATTAGATTAAATCATATTAATCTCCTGTTGTAATATTCTGTCACACGCGTCACATGTCAAACATATATATTTAAAAAAATAAGTTATAGACAAACATTTGAGGGTAAAACAGCGTAATAACTATAAATTATTCAGTGTTAAAATGGATGAAAGAGAGTTAAAATGTTTCGCAAAGCATTAAAAACAGATTATTCATGGAATTACCAAAGAAGAAAAGAAGTCAAACAAAAAAATAAGTTATGTTTACATTAATTTCACACTGTCTTGTTGAATGTTACATTAGAAATAATTGAAGAAAAAAAATGTTAAACTTTTTTTCATGCTCTAAGACAAATAAAAACACTCAAGGGAAAAATCCTGACACTGACTTTCATAGTTCATGCATCAGAGGTTTAATGACCCCCCACTGAGAGGAAACGCTGACAAACAAACAAACAAACAAAGAAACAAAGAAACGAAAACAGGCTCAGACTGAAGTTTCCAGGAGAAAAGAAGAGATGGAGGAAAGTCTGGTTGGTCATCATTTTCCTGCTGTGGAGATAAACTCCTCCTATGGGTGGAGGTGGTGGTGGTGTGTGTGTGTGTGTGTGTGTGTGTGTGTGTGTGTGTGTGTGTGTGTGTGTGTGTGTGTGTGTGTGTGTGTCTGCTCCTGCTCTGGTTCATTGTCAGCCACAGTGAAAGGAAATAATGCAACAACAAATGAAAACAAATGTCTCCGTTCACTCCGGCTCCGCTCACCTGTGACCTCGGCCGCTCAGCCTGGATTGAATCCAGCAGGAGCACAAAGCATCGTGGGTATTGTATTTTATTGCCTCTCCTGCAGGTGCGCCTCGTTTGTTTGGCTTTTTTTTTTTTTACTCGAGCGCTGAAGGCCGAGCTGAGAGAGAGAGAAACGCTGAGGGAGGAGGAGAATTTAGAAAGATAACCCTTCACATTAAATCGTCTGCACAGGGAGGGGGGGGGGCAGAGACGGGGGGGGGGGGGGTGATGGGTGATGGATGGTAATAAGAAAGTGAAGCAGCAGAGAACAGGAGGCGTCTGTGCAGCTGCCACAGACTCAAACATTTATGATAATGAAAATAAAAAAACTGTTTCATTTAAGAAACAAACACAAACCTGAAAACTTAAAATCTTTAGTTTAAACATAATAAACCTGGAGCATCAGTCTGTTGGAAATAAATCTCCTTTAATGAAATAAATAAGTGAATCCAGATGTTTCTAAGATGTTTTTATCGTCTTTAACCTTCAGCTCAGACTGACAGAAGCTGAACATTCACACGTTTAAAGATAAAACCTTTAAATTACAGAAAACTAAACATTTAATCTTTTAATATTTCCACTTAAATCTCTCAACATGCCAACTTTAGTCTTGTTATGTTTTAATTTTAATCTCCAACATTTCAACCTTTATCTCTTTATATCTTTGTAATAATTCAATTTTTTCCCATAACATTTCAACTTTAATCTTTTCAACTTTCACCGTGTAATGTTTTCACTTCTGTCTTTTATTATTTTAACCCTTCTCTCATAACATTTCAACTTTAATCTTGAGATATATAAACTACAATCTGGAGTTTAACTTTTGTTTTGTAACATTTCAAATTTCACCTCGTTATAGTTCGACTTTTTTTTTTACTAACAACTCTCCTCTCAAAATGTTCTAACTTGTCATGGTAATATTTTGTCTTTATGCTTTTAGTATTTCAACTTTAGTCCTACAATTTTTCAGCATTTATCTTGAAATATTTCAACCTTTATCTCATAACTTCACTGTGGTAACATCTCAACTTTAAACCTGTAAAATGTGAACTTTATCGTCTCTATTTTAACTTGTATCTGATCACAGTTCAACTTTAACGTTGCAACATCTAAACTTTTCTCTGGTAAAAGAAATAAATCCTCCTTTAGTGAAATAAAAAAGTGAATCCAGATGTTTCTAAGATGTTTTTATCGTCTTTAACCTTCAGCTCAGACTGACAGAAGCTGAACATTCACACGTTTAAAGATAAAACCTTTAGATTACAGCAATTACACTTTACTTTATAATCACACAGACGGGGAGAGAATGAGCACACACACACACACACACACACAGGATAATCACTGAACATAAAGATGTTTTAATGTGATTTAAACTGAGCTGCTGTTATAACCTCACGTTAATTCTCTCTCTCTCTCTCTCTCTCTCTCTCTCTGTGTCTCTCGCCCTCAGGTGTATCCTCAGGTGTATCCTGGCGTGTGGGTTCAGACAGCAGGATGTTATTTGCCAAGCTCCTCCTCCTCCTCCCTCCTCTCCTCCTCCTCCCCTCCCCCTGTGACGGTGAGTGCTCTTCAAACTAAACTCTCTTATATTTTATTATTATTTTATCTCCTCCTCATTGATTAAAGGTGTTGAATCAGGATTTTTAGGATTTTCTCAGGTCTGAGTGTTTGAGTGTTTCTGTGCAGTTGTGGTTAAATTTATCAGAAACATTAAAAGTTCCCCTGGCTACCAGAAGGTCATTTTCATAAATGATCAGTGTTTTTACAGCTACATAAGAACCATAATAAAATCTCTCTAAATATCTTAGTTTGTATAAAATGTGAAAAAATATTTCCACCTGTAGGCCGACATTATTGTTTACGCCGCAATAACGTCTGGGTAGTGAGGTCATATGGTTGCACCGGGCTGGATCTCATACAGGATCATATAAGTCCTGGAGCGGACTTCAGTGGTTTCCAGAGGAAGTTTTGTGGGTTTGTGTTGGAAAATAGTCGGCACAGCATTTGGCTTTAGTCTCCGTTTATAATGACCCACACCTGTCAGCTCTTTCATCAGCATGGGCCGGCTAAATGCAGCAAATGCTTCTGGGGAGAAGTGGCCAGAACATAGCCGCGGCTCCATGGGAAGTTGTTTACGCCCACAAGCCATTTCCCACAACTTCCTTCTTTTCTTGTCTTTTGTGAAGCTGTGCAGACTAACATCAGTCTCCTTGTTTCCTTTGGACTGAAAAGTGCACCCAAAAGCAGCCACATGTGGCATTATTATGTTTTTTTCCCTCCTCAAACCTCGTGACTTACGGAGACTAGTAGTGAGGAAACGGCCAAATCCAGATGCACCAAGCAACCAATCTACGTCATCAACCCAGAATGCATTGCTGCAGTAAAACAATGGCTGTGAAGGATAGAAACTGTGTTTTAAACTGTATTTTTTTAAAGAAAAACCAATTTGTTATGTCTTTAACAACAAATTCTAGTTTGAGACAAACATTTAAGCAGATTCATGTTTATTAGTCCTTACAGTCGGGTTCCTTTAAGAAAAACTCAAACTCTCTGATCATCAGTCTGATCTCTTCTTCTTTTTTTGTGAACAGTTTCATCGTTGAGTTTCAGGAGATTCTCTCTCTCTCTCTCTCTGAAGTCAGATCCAGTTTTGTTGGCAGAAACTGCAGAAACTGCAGAAACTGTAGAAAGTGTAGAAAGTGTAGAAAGTGTAGAAAGTGTAGAAACTGTTCTGGCTCAGAGATAAAAATCTTGGTCGTCTCAGGTTAAACTGAAGGTGGAGCTGCTCTTATCAAAGTTTCTCTGTCGCAGGTTTTTTAAAAACATCGTCCTTTTCCTTCGCTCTGATCACAACATCACAGAGCTGCAGTTTCCTCCTGATCTCAGAGATGATTTCTTTGGGAAAAACATCACTTCTGATCTTTCTTTTTATTTTTTTGCTTTAAAGCAGGTGTTGATTTTACATTAGACACTAATCATTTCAGCTACCAGACTGTTGGACTTATAACCAGTTATAAATATATTGGAATCATCAGTAAAAAGAATAAAAAAACTTTATTATACAGCAGGTAAAAATGAATAAATAAAGAAAAGTAAAGACCAAAGTCTTGATCTTTGTGGTTCCACACAAGAAATTAATTTATACTCCAATGATGAATTATTTCAGGAAACAACTGTTTGACAAGAAACTTTTAAACAGTAATAATAATAAAAATGAAAATAACTTTATTCATATAGATATTATATAAATATGAGATTTGTTTCAGTTTAACCAGAATGAGAAAGTTTTTTTTAACAAACCTCCTCAGTCCAAACCTGAACGTGTTTTATTTTTCTCGTATTTCTCTGATGTAAAGTTTCCGTCTGTAATAAATAAAATAAACGCCGTAACGCCGCTGTTATCCCATAATGCTCTTACTGATGTTCGCCGCCGTTTTTCTGACGCTGAGGCGTCCAAGAGAAGAGATTAGAGCAAGTTTGGAGGATTTTCTGCAGGATTTAAAGAGAACAATCAGCTTCTTAAGGACTGAGACACACACACACACACACACACACACACACACACACACACACACACACACACACACACACTGACCCATTTTATGATGATGTCACACAGTAACTCGGCTCCATAAACTCGGGTTGTGACCTCAGACGCCGTTTGTCTCTGCGTTATAAAAGCTGCAGTGCATTGTGGGTCAGACGTCTGTTTCCTCACAGACATTTATCTTCACTCTGAATCTTTATAAACGAAATCCTGCAGAAGAAAAACAAACTGACAAAGAAAACAAAGATTTTAAACATTTACTTTATATTCTTATTAATCTGTACGGTGGCCCTGAGGGTCAAATACAAACACATTTCATTAAATCCAAAACACTTAGTTTGGAAAAAAAAACATTCACAAAACAGCAAAAGTGAAAAAAATAAATGCATGAAACAAAAACCTTTTATAAAACAGAAACTTTGAAGCCTCTGGAAAAAATATTAAAAACATTTGAGACAGAAAAACTTAAATTTAGAGTTTTCTTTGGTCAAAACTCTCAAGAAAAAGAATCAAAATTTTCAAGTTTAAAGTCACAAATCTGTGAGTTTATAGATTCCAAATGTGTTTTGTTCGTAAGTGTCCTTCATACACTTTGGTACATTTTGCAAGATTCTAAAGAAAAATCAAACAAACAAAAAAACATATTGAGAGACAAACGTTACAAACAAATTGTTTTACCTGACACCAAAATATTACAGAATATTTCCTCATGAAAAACAAAAACATTTCTGTTAAACAGACGAAGAAATTTAATAACATTTAAAGGAAAATGGATGAAATGTAAAATAATTGTTGAGATTCTCTGAAGAGTCTGAGGTGAAACAAACACGTCACATTTAATATTCAAGCAGCTGTAAAATAAAAAACTCTTATTTTTAAATCTAAAAGCAGATGTTTCTGTGCTCAGTGGCTCCTGTTGTTTAATCCTGATGAGCTGATTAAAAGTGTTTATGAATCTAAACATCAGGACACAAACTCACACAACCTGAAAACTTTTCCTCTGAATTTGGGTCTAACACGGTTAAAGAGTTTATGCTTCAGAGTCGACCTCAGCAGAACCAAACTGTTCTGGTCCAGTTCAGGGTGTCTCAAAGACTCTGAGCGTCCTGTGAGGTCATCATGAGGTCTTACTGAGGTCATCATGAGGTCTTACTGAGGTCATCATGAGGTCTTACTGAGGTTTAACTTCTTGTTTCTGTCTCTGTCTCAGGCTCCAATCAGCCGCCGCGTTTCCTCAACTACTTCTTCTCCACCTACCTGCTCATCTACGAGGACATGCCTGTCGGTGAGTCCACACCTGTGTTAATGTGTGTGTGAATGTGTTGAATGGCGTGCAGCGTCTCGTCCTCGTGGCGTCTGCTGGTGGCGTGTGTTTGGCGTGTTTCCCAGCGGCGGTGATTGACAGAGTAATTTGAAGATGTCTGCTTCGCCCTCGCTCTGACGGTGTCACTGACGCTGAATTAAAATCCTTTAGAACAGATTGATTTCCAGGAGTTTGGTTTTTATCACACGACCTTTCCTCTCTGCAGGTGTGTGTGTGTGTCAGCGCTGCGAGTGTGTGTGTGTGTGTGTGTGTGTGTGTGTGTGTGTGACTCAGTCCTGAAGTTTCTGTCTGCAGCTTCTCTCAGTCAGAGGTTACATCATCATCATCTTCTCCAGAACCAGAAACTTTTTGTTCTCCTCTGTAAAGTTTCCTGCTGCTGTTTCTGAGTGTGTCAGAGGATCTTTGACAGACAGAGTGTGTGTGTGTGTGTGTGTGTGTGTGTGTGTGTGTGTGTGTGTGTGTGTGTGTCATAAACGCAGCAGCTTGTTGCGTTAGTTCAATCTCAGTTTCTGTTTCCTCTCACTCCTCTTCTCCTTCTTTCCTTTATTAATCGTTGATGTTTTTCTTCTTCTTTTACTCTTTGACACAGTTTTGCTTTGAGCTGAACGGTTTTATAAAAAGATCTAATTGTGATTTTTCTGGCAGATTCAGCGATTTAAATTCGATTAACAATTTTCTTTAAATCAAACTTAAGTGAAGTTTTCACGATGTACAGTACAAACTTGACAGAAAATTACATCAAACCATTGAAACATCAAAAGCTTTTACTCTAATGTGAGGATGAAAATAAAAACTGGAGGTGAGAATTGTTTCTAACTTTGAGACAATAAGTCAATAACTGTCAGAGATTAAGAAATTAATTGAACATTATGTGAGAAAAGTCCAAAGTTTCTTATTTAAGGTCAAAATTTTAAGGCGGCTAAAGTCTAAGTTGTGAATCAAAGGCAATGTTCGAGATAAAAAGCTGAAATTTTGATATGAAAAGTCAAAACTCTAAGATTTCATTCAAAAATTATAAGAAAAAATACAAAATTATGGGATAAAAGGCAAAAAAAAATTTAAAGGAAGATTTTTAGGTAAAAAGTTGAATTTTGACTTTTCTAAAAACCCAGAGTCAAACACTTATTCTTCTTATTTCTATACCAGACTTTTAAATTGTATTTTTTTAAAAATCAGACGTGAAAAGTTGGTTAGGTTCAGTTTTTGCAGTTTCCCCCCAGGAAAGATGCTCAGGGTCAGACAGGTGTAAAGAGTGTGTGTGTGTGTGTGTGTGTGTGTGTGTGTGTGTGTGTGTGTGTGTGTGTGTGTGTGTGTGTGTGTGTGTGTGTGTGTGTGTGTGTGTGTTCAGCTCTGCAGAGGTTAGAGGAACACACACTCCATCATCATTAACACGGTCACAAACAGCGTTTACCCTCCGATCACGCCGCCGCTGTCGCCGCCACGGCTGCATGTTGAACAGGAGGTCGTCTCCGCGCTCAGGACTTCATCACGCCGCGTTCGGACAGCGAAGGGCGCCGGCGTGCTGCCGGAGGCCCCGCCAACTCCTGTCCGGGTCGACCTGCAGCTGTGAATCAGCGTGACCTCCTCACAGACAGCTGGGCCTCAGGACAGAGGCTCCGCCCACTGGACCGCCGCGCTGTCCGTCACGCCGGCGTCCCGCCCCGCGATGGCTCCTTTAGCGCCGTGATTATCAGGGCGGGCCGAGCGCCGACAGACGGCATTTGTCAGGATTATTGTTTATTAGCTCAGCAGATGTCCTCAACACACACACACACACACACACACACACACACACACTGGAACTATCCTGCATGTGTGTGTGTGTGTGTGTGTAAGAGAGAGGAAAAGTGGATTTTAAAAGGAGCTAATTCTCTGCTGTGTTTTGCTCTGTTCACACACACACACACACACACACACACACACACACACACACACTTTAAATGAAGGCTGGATTAAAAACATATTTGTCGTCTCGTGTCGATGGAGGTGAGTGCAGCGTGGTTGCCGAGCGGCGTGGAGGCGTTTTAATCAGATTCCCTCGGCGCCTGAAGGAGTGAAATAAGCACCTGTCCACCTTCATGACTCAGCCCACAGATCAGGTGACGGCGCCGCCAGCTGATTGGACGCTCTCAGTTTCCATGGAGGCGCCGTCTCTGCGCTGAGGTCACATCAGAGCGTGAGGTGAAGAGGTGACACGAGGGAAACAGATCACAGCAGGTTAAGGGTTAAAGGAGGGGTCAGGGGGCGTGGCCTCTTCATCAAACATCAGAAAGTTCAGATTCTTCTCATTTCAGTCTCTGAGTTTGTTTCTCAGTTTTCTTCATTAGTCTTTCTTAGTGAGACTATCACTAGTGTTGTTGCACCTGCAGGATGGACAAACCCCAGTACTGCAGTGTAGGACTGCGGGCATGGGACTTATAAGTGAGAGGAAAGGTGGTCTCCTTAGGTCTCAAGTTTGTATAGTTTTCAAAGTAGTTTAATAACCAAGTGGTGAAATTTCTCCTGTAAAGTCCGTTGTTTGTCTGTCGTGTCCGTTCTCATCAATAACAGCAGCTTCACAGTCTTAGAGCATTTCCTCCTCAATGTCAATCTGACAAAGCTGCAAGTCTTTGTTTTCAACAGGGTTCTAGCTGCAACACTAAAGTCACGGGTAGGAAAAGACAACTCAAAAGTAGGGTCCTGTCGAACACTATCTGTTGTTCACGAGGGACGAACTGAGGTCTTGTGTAATTTCTCTATTAGAGGGTCGTTTATTGGCTAACAGGCCTGTCACTCACTCCTACAGGAACCAATCACCTTACACTTCACAGGAAGCAGCTGCAGCCATTTACATCATTGGTGAGACCTGTTCACGTTCATGTAGAGGAACAATCTGTGACTGTGAACTACAGTTTCATTATTTTTGTTGAACGTTTCCACAAAGAGAGCAAAGTTGACTAAAAAGACGACACTGAGCACTGATGAATTCAAAAATTGATCATTACATTTTTTATTTAAGTCCTCAATACAGAAAAGTCTGAAGGTTTTGATTAATGTCATGACTTCTAGGAAAACAAAGCCAGAGAATGAAGTTAGAACTCGGAGAAAAAACAGTTTGAGAATCTTGAAAAAAAAAAAAAAAATCTGTATTCTAGCGAAAAGAGTCTGATGTTCAGTTTGCAGAAAGTAATGAGTTTACATTTGTAATTCTGGAAAGAAAACAAACAAGGATCTTGAGTAAAAGTCAGATTTGTTAAGTGCAAGTCTCCTTAATGAGGAACAATCTGTGACTGTGAACTAGAATTTCATGATTTTTCTTGAACTTTTCCACAAAGAAAGCAAAGCTGACTAAAAAGAGGACACTGAGCACTGATGAATTCAAAGTTAATAATTAAAATTTATATTTAAGTCAGGATTGGAGAAAAAGTCTTCGATCAATGTCATGATTTCTAGGAAGACAAAGCTGAAGAATGAAGTTAGAACCCTGGAAAACACTAGGAATTCTTGCAAAAAGAGTCCAATTTTTAGTCTAAAGAAAATAATAAGCCGAATTTTTTAGATTTTATTTAGGATTCTGGAGAGAAAAGAAATAAGGATCTTTAATAAAAGGAAGAATTGTAAAGAGCAAGTCTCCGTGATGAAGAACAATCTGTGACTGTGAAACTACAATTTCATGATTTTTGTTGAACTTTTCCACACAGAGAGCAAAGTTGACTAAAAAGAGGACACTGAGCACTGATGAAGACCTGAGACTAAAAACTCTCTAACTCCTACAAAGTTTTACCTAAAAAGCTCAAATTTCACCCAGATGTAGATGAGAAGGTGTAGAAGTGATGAGGTGGATGAACTTTGACCTTTTGGTTTTTCAGTTATAGTCTCTGAAACACGTTGAACTCTATTCGCTGTGTCAGATTCAGACCAACTGTTCTTCTCTTTGAGTTGTATTTGGGTTGAAATGAAGACTCTTGTTCAGGTATCGTCATCCTCGTTGTCTTCAAAGGCAGCAGAAATGAGTGTGTGTGTGTGTGTGTGTGTGTGTGTGTTTATTATTCATCAGTCTTTGGGACTAACAAACAGCAGCAGGTGAACAGTGACTTTAAACACTTTCTGAGAGAAAATCTGCACAGACTCAGCTCACACCGCTCTGCTTCACACACACACACACACACACACACACACACACACACACACACACACACACACACACACACACTCTTTAGGCAGCAGATCAGTAGCTCCTCCTGGCTCCTGGCGGCCCCTGAGCGCCGTGTGGCGAGCAGCACATGGTTATTTATCAGGGACGAGGGAGCGCGTTCAAACGGCGAGGACGTTTGATGTCAGAGCCGACGCTCCTGCAGGAACAGGAAGTTTCAGAGACACAAACACAATGAGAGACGCACCTCGCCACTTCAGCGTGCTCGCTCTCTGAAGGTCAATCATCACAGACGCTGGCGCCGCCTGTGATCATGGAGATCTGTTCCTGGCGTCTCTTCATCAGGGGTGACGAACGCCGACAGAGTTTAACAGACACGAGTGAAAGAACGACGTGAGAGGAAGGAAACACTGAAATAAAGACTGAAAACTTTCAGACCTGGAGACGGACCAGACACAGACCTGGAGGATTATCATCAGATTCAACTGCAAAGATGATTTTATTCTGAAAACTATGGAAACTCTCTGAACATTTAAACAGTTTGTCATGTAAAAACATTTTAACACATTAAGAATATATTTCCATTTGTCAGAATTGTATTTCAGCATCAATCTTTATTTAAACAGCACCAAACAATAACAAACGTTATCTCAAGATACTTTAAAAAACATTTTATTTTATTTATCAACAGAGACATAAGATAAAGAGAAGACCAGAGTCTGATCTCATTTTAACCTCCATGAGCTCAGATCTTTACAGTGTTTAACAAACTACAATGAAGTGAGAAAACTTTACTGTAACAGGCAGAAACTTCAGACTGAACCAGACTCATGTTAGTCACAAATAACTCAACTGTTAACATGAGGAAACTGCTTTGGAAAAATCTTTCTGGAGGATGAACTGGAAAATAAACCGGAGCATAAACTGGAGAAACTGGAGAAACCGGAGAAACCGGAGAAACTGGAGGATAAACTGGAGAAACTGAAGGATAAACTGGAGGATGAACTGGAGGATGAACTGGAGGATGAACTGGAGGATAAACTGGAGGATGAACTGGAGGATAAACTGGAGGATACACTGGAGGAGAAACTAGAGGAGAAACTGGAGGATAAACTGGAGGATAAACTGGAGAAACTGGAGGATGAACTGGAGAAACTTGAGGATGAACTGGAGAAACTGGAGTAAAAACTGGAGGATAAACTGGAGGATACACTGGAGAATAAACTGGAGGATAAACTGGAGGATGAACTGGAGAATTAACTGGAGGATAAACTGGAGGAGACACTGGAGGAGAAACTAGAGGAGAAACTGGAGGATGAACTGGAGAAACTGGAGGATGAACTGGAGAAACTGGAGTAAAAACTGGAGGATAAACTGGAGGATACACTGGAGGATAAACTGGAGGATGAACTGGAGGATCAACTGGAGGATGAACTGGAGGATCAACTGGAGGATAAACTGGGTGATAAACTGGAGGATGAACTGGGTGATAAACTGGAGAAACTGGAGAAGGAACTAGAGGAATAAATGGTGGAGATACTGGGAGAAAAACGGGATTATGAGAAACTGGAAAGTTAACTGTATGGTTTGTTTAAACTGTGTTAAACTGTATAAACTGGAGGATAAACTGTATAAATTGTATAAACTGAAGGATGTAAATGAGTCTTTTCAGTTTTAGTTTCAGTCCTGGAGCCAAAAACAAAAACCTGAACAACTTTGACTCTGAACCTTTCTCTTTCAATGAACATCCAGAAAATCTGAGAGAGCTTTCCTCTGTGTGTGTGTGTGTGTGTGTGTGTGTGTGTGTGTGTGTGTGTGTGTGTGTGTGTGTGTCAGGAAATGAGATGTGTAATTAGAC
>RPOG01003321.1:0-66795 GCA_008086565.1 Thalassoma bifasciatum
AAGGTGACTTACAATGAAAGGCACACACACTCATAAATAAATACACATACACACAGACGTACAGTACATTTCAGTGGACAAACATATCTCTGCCCCCTCTGAACCCCTTCTTCCACCCTGAACCTCCTCCTCCTCCTTCTCTTCTTCTTCACACATAGACAAACCAGAGAGATCCCCATCTATTTACATGACACACTCTCCTTATATAATCCTCACCACTACAGATCATTACAGAGGCTTTAAAGCTACTATCCATCACTTTAACCACATCCCTGGCCCTGTCCACTTTGTTTAGGGTAAGATGAGCGATGTGGCCAAGACTAAAAAAATACTTGGAAGCCTGTGCTACCAGCCATGCCAGGAAAGTGGCTCTAAGTGACAAAATGATGCTCCTGACTCAATTTAATATTCCAGTGAAGAACAAAGAGACAGAAAACTGAAGGATAATCCTTCAAAACCAGACTTTTAGGTAGCATCTTCTCTCATGCCAATTAGGGTAAGGTTTTCAGGGTGTGACATTTGATGCTTAGATGCAGGAAACATGGAGAGACAAAGGAGGGCATCAACGTTTTTTTTAACATGGATCCAATAGTTTTGTCAAAAAATTAAACTATGTACACCTTAGCCCTATAAAGCCAAACGTGTCATATTTGATACATGAGTTCAAAGACCTCTATCTCATCAAAAATGACAAATAGTTCCTTTAAAAACCTGTTAAAAACATTTTTAAAAACATATTCTACCACCATGAGGATTGTCATATCACTCCAATCAGCTGAGGTTGTACTTTGGCCCTTTTCAAAATGTCTGCTCTCATGAAATCATCCACTCACATATTTTCAGGAAAATTATTGCTTGATTTTCAAGTTGCAGAAATAATAACATCAAAATAGTTACTTAAAAAAAAAAAAAAAATTAAAAGTGTTTTCTGCATAAAATAAATGCATATTAATTAAATACTTTAACAAAATAGATAAAACAGTATGCAAAATTGCCCAGTGTGTCAAATGTGATACAAGAAATATATCATAAATGAAGTTTAAAAGCAATATTTTTTGTGGATTTTGTTAGATAGGTTAATAAACACATCAGTTCCAAAAAAAAAAAGAATTTTCTGACTATTTTTTTTATAGGTTGGGCTTTACAGGGTTAAAATCTACTACATTATGTGTGTATTTCATTTGTTTTACAAGAAATAACTCTGGGTACAAATCCTCACGATATTACAAGCTAAAATCAAGAATTTAAAGGACAGTTTTGTTTTTTTGTTGGTGATAAGGTGATTTTCATGAGTACATGCATGAACCATAAGTGGTGCTGCTCTGCTGGCTCCCTTTCTTGAGGGACCTGCGAAAATACTAAACTAGCCTTAAGCTAACTCTGGTAAAATGTAGCCAAACATAACATTGATGCTCATGGTGCATTCATAAATAAAACCTATTGATTAATTGATCAACCCTCTAGAGAAGAATCAGCTGTAGGGAGTCATTCCCTCCAGATGGGGTCAACTCAAAGCATGTCTCAGATTGTTAATAAAAAATTCCAACCAGAACACTGATAGTGTTAGTATGTTGTTATTGCTTAACTCTTGCAAAAAACACATCTGTGTTATTTGCCTGCAGCAGCATCTAGAATGAGTTATATGATGTGGCTATGTTGACCCCATCTGCAGAGGCTGGTAGCATATAGCATACTGACTCGATAATGTGGCTCATGGTGTTGACTTGGCCTCAAAATTCCCCAGAGCTTAATCTAATTCAGTCTGTGTAGGATGTGCCAAAAATTTGATCAATAGGTCCCACCTTTGAAGGATCAGCTCAGTGATACCTTTAGGTGTTTGATTGGGCCTTGTCTTGTCATTTCAAGATTACAAAATTACAAAATACTCTGTTTCATCACAAAGCAGTAAAATTTGTCAGGGCAGGGAAAACAGGGGAACGGACTCTGGTGCAGATTTAAATGCAAAAAGTCTTTAGTTCTAATCAAAAAATTTCAAAAACCCACAAGGAAAACTCAAAAAGCACAAACCTTAAAAAGCAGATTCCAAACACCAGGGAAAACAAGGAACTAGACTCGCACGTAGACACGACACACCACAATGAATGGACACAGACTGAATTTAGGACAGGGATTAAATGCACAGGAACTAATCAAACCGAGGTGTGGCACAAGACGCAGGTGAAACACACGAGGGCCAATCACAAAGGAGGGAAACCCAAGACCAGGAAGTGAAACACAAGGATCAGGTACAAAATGAAACACAAGGGAAACCCAAGAAAAACTAAACACAGGAAACAAGAACACAAGACAAGGGAAGAATTCAACACAAGGAACACTGATAAACCCCAAGAAATAAACAAAAGGCAAAACCCTGAAACCAATGCGAAAAAAAAATCAGGATTCCTGACAAAATTACTTTTTCAGTTTCATCCCATCCAAGAAACTTAAAAGAGACAGTGACATACAACAGGGGGAGGACAGGAACGGGACAGCCAGTGTGCACGGCGCCCGGTTTCATTAAATAAGAAAAAAAGGAGAAACAACAGGGAGGAAGAGGGGGGAAAAAGGCAAATTCCAAACTAGGCTTCTATGGGGGGGGCACAGTGTGGGATTAGGAAAAAAACAACTCAGCAACATGATAAACTATCACAACAAAACTCAGACTTGTACATGTGGGAGGGGGAAGGGTGTTGGGGAGGGAAGGTGTTGCAGCACAGACACTGTAGTGTGCGCACATCATACATGTGGTTGATTGGACACACTCAGATCAAAGAGGGGTCCCACTCACTATTAGGCTGGAGGTCATAATGTTATAAGTGATAACTTGGTCAATCATTAGTTTGATTTTTTTTTTTATGTAATACTTTGCAAGGGAGCAACTGAGAATATTTACCAAACAGTTTCATCTGTGTAATAAAAAACAAAAGAGATAATAACAGCTTTATGTGATCATCTTCATGTGGCTACAACATGCATGAAATCTATGTGTCATGTCTGACTGCGATGAGTCATTTATGATCCAGAGAGATATGTTTTCCAACAAAAATGCTCTGAAAGTATTGTCTTCAACGTAAAGGAAACTCTATGTCACTTTAACTCACTGTTATTGCACAGTTAGTCTGTCAGCGTCAGCAGTTAGTCATCCGACTTTGGATGTAGCTACAAGCCAAAGCTCCATCAATAATTCTTCCCCTGGAGGGGGACGGCAGTGAGAGTGGCTGAGCCGACAGATGGACAGATGAGTCAGCTGCCTCTTCAATGGGAGAGAGCTGAATGTCAGGAGGACCTGGGAGAACCATTCATGACATTTGTGTGCTTGACCTCAGAGATGAAGGTGAAAGGAGTTCATGTAGATTATCCACGCACACTCTATCTCTGCATCCAACACACACATTATACATTCAAACATATTCAAACACATTCATTCATTCAGAAATGTTTTCAAATGTCAGCGCCAAGGAGTGACTCTGGAAGAGAATCTGCCTGAATATACAGAGGTATTCTAGTTGTGATGAATATGTTGATCTGGAAAAGATGACATAACATGCAGCAAGAATAAATAAGGGACTTTCAGGGTGCAGTCTGGTCCAGCATATGCCGGCCTTCCAGCCTCTTGTGAATCACCGGGTCACTCTACAGGCCAACAGCAAGGACGACACAGACCACAGTCAGACTCTAATGCCAGACAGAAGAGTACACCTTCAGCCTGCGCTTGCACATCCAGCAGATGGTGAGTGTGTGTGTGTGTGTGAGTGTGTGCGTGGGGTTACAGGGCTGGAGATGTGGGGTTACATGCATGGATGCGTACACGACCGTGCTGTCATCTGTCTGAGTGCTGCTTTCACCTCAGGGTGGAAATATTGTTTGATCATGTATAGTTTACACGTTAAGATTAAATTTGAACATTACATTTCCCATCATCCTGCATTATTTATCGAAGAGATGTTTGTGGATTCAGCTGGGTTCATTTTGGAGTCACTGTATACCGAGGGCGCTCTTGTTTGACATCAGAAGATACACAAACACACCAGAGAGTAGATCATCTGTGGAGGAGCGGGAAACCCAAACACTTGACTTCTTCTGACTCATTTGAACCATGTGAAAGTTTAGACGACCAGGATCTGTGGAGAAATCAGTCTGTTATCATGTGAGCTGCTACAGTCTGCTCTTCAATAATGCTAAAATAAAAACCAATTAACATACAAAGCAGGCAGTGTCAGTTTTTACCTATATTGTTGTTTTGTTGTACAATGTTTTAAGAACTATGTTCATTATTTTAATCCTCTAAATGCACCTTGTCATGGCAGCTATCCTTAATTTCGTCATGCCCAGTCTATGATGAAAATAAAGCATTCCATATTATATCATATGAAATTATATTATATTACAACATTGCACAAACTATTGTGTGTGAGTTGTGTTTCTCAGGGATGTCGCCCCAAGATTTTTTTTTTTTTTACAAGCATTGCAAAGATTTTGTTTTGATACCTTTCCTTCATTTTCCAGAACCCTTATGTGATTTCCTGTCAGTTTTGTTTTATATTTATCCAAATACAATGAGGTGACTTTTTTTCTTTCCACATATGGGTATGTGCGTGGGTCTTGGTTGTTGTCTCAGTGAATATTTGAGCTTTTCAAATATTCTTGAAGCATATTTGTTTTTGGAGGCTGTAGCTCAGTGGTAGAGTTGTTGTCCCTCGGTCGAAGATTGAGGCTTGAGGAGATGGAGGGTTCAATTCCAGCTCCCTCAGTCACATGTCAGAGTGCCCCTGAGGAAGACACTGAGCCCCTTATTGCTCCCACAGTTGTTCAATGGTGTGTGTGTTTGTGTGTGTGTGTGGTAATGAAAGTGTTAGCTTTAAAAGGAACCCTGGCTACCAGAAAGTCATTTTCCTAAATGATCAGTGTTTTTACCAGCTACATAAGAATGATAATAAAATCTCTCAAAATATCTTAGTTTGTGTAAAATTTGAAAAAATATTTTCACCTGTAGGCCACCATTGTTGTTTACGCCGCAATAACGTCTGGGTAGTGATGTCATATGGTTGCACCGGGCTCGATCTCATACAGGATCATATGAGTCCTGGAGCGGACTTCAGTGGTTTCCAGAGGAAGTTTTGTGGGTTTGTGTTGGAAAATAGTCGGCACAGCATTTGGCTTTAGTCTCCGTTTATAATGACCCACACCTGTCAGCTCTTTCATCAGCATGGGCCGGCTAAATGCAGCAAATGCTTCTGGGGAGAAGTGGCCAGAACATAGCCACGGGTCTATCGGGAGTTGTTTACGCCCACAAGCGATTTCCCACAACTTCCTTCTTTTCTTGTCTTTTGGGAAGCTGTGCAGACTAACATCAGTCTCCTTGTTTCCTTTGGACTGAAAAGTGCACTCAAAAGCAGCCACATGTGGCATTATTATGTTTTTTTCCCTCCTGAAACCTAGTGACTTACGGCGACTAGTAGTGAGTAAACGGCCAAATCCAGATGCTCGGCACCAATCTACATCATCGACCCAGAATGCATTGCAGCAGTAAAGCAGTGGCTGCGCCCGAAGGATAGAAACTGCGTCTTAAACTGTATTTTTAAAAAAAAGAAAAATCAATTCGTTATGTCTTTTAACAACAAATTCTAGTTTGAGACAAACATTTGAGCATATTCATGCCTATTAGTCCTTACAGTAGGGGTTCCCTTTAACGGATAGATCCAACAACAGTAGTCTCTGTCATCAGTGTGTGATTGTGGTGTGGAGGGGTGACAGAGAGTAAAAGTGTAAAGGGCTTTGAGTGGTCCGAAAGACTAGAAAAGTGCTACAATTTACCATTTTTTACTTATTCGTTATTGCAGTATCTTTTTGACCATGTTATTGATTGTCAGATGTGATAAATGTGGGCATGGTCCCACTGGCCATTCGCACTGTACCCAAGCATGCTTCAACCCCAGAGTCCAGTTGAATTGGCCAGTGTGACCACAAGTGAACCGTGCTCAGGTACAGTACACTTCACACACAAATAAAAGCATAGGGAGGCAACAAGGATATCACATATGAACCATGACGTATAATCACTTCTCTTGACAGTCATTTTAAATAACGTGTTAGAGGGCTGTGTTGGTCCGCAATTACTTAACAGAAGCCAAAAAGTAACTATGTGGTAGCCAGCTTATGCATGCAGCTTATCCACTACAAAAACATAGTAATACTTAGGAAATTAGCAGTCTACTTTTGATGTAAACTAACAACATCATCATGCAAGTATTGATCAATAAATCAATGCCAATGTTGGTATCGATATATTTATATTGTAGATGGATCCACCCCGCACTAATGCAGGGAGCAACTGTGCTTCAGTACAGTCCGGTTTGAATGGCCAGTGTGACTTTCCCCTGAAAATGAGGCAAAAAGACAAGATGAACTCACCAGGAACTATAGAAAAAGAGAGTGAATGAACAGGTGTGTGATAAGACACAGGTGAAAATAATCAAGAATGTTGGGGCAATCAAGAAAGGAGGGAAACAGGAGGTAAACCGGTCAAACAGGGAGCGAGAAGTACAAAATGAAACAGGAAACACAGAAGACTTGAGAAGGAAACATTGAGAAACAATACAAGACAAGAATAGCAGAGAGCACACAGGGGGTTATTAATGACACCATGAAAAACAGAACATTAACACACAACAAAAAGGCCAACACAAGATGAAATGATGAATTTACCTCTTAACTTTAATCAATGCTACATATGCATCCTGTGTTATCTCATTATTTACATACTTCCATCTCAAAACTCTGATAAGACATGAGGTAAAGGGGTCACACAACTGACTCTTCAATGTGTTTTTTTTTCCTTATTGAAAATGTAAGTGGTTCTAAATTTAATTTTTGTTTCTATTTCTGTACCTTTGTGGGGTTTCTTTTACTGCTGATGCTTTAGGATCAGATCTACGTAGACAGAAGATTTTTAATTTCAATGAAACCAGCCTTGTTGAATAAACTGTAAATTAATAGAGTAAAACAAAGAAAAAATAGACCCTCAGCAGCTGTAGAGAGAGCAATGAAAAATCAACAAATGATGAAGAAATCTGCTATGAACCCTTTCTTTAAATCCCTCTAGAAAAGCATAAAACCATGAAAAGACTGCAGCACTGCAGTATAATGTATAATGCATTATGTGCTTTAATGTCCAGGTCTTTGAGTACACAAGGTAATTTAGGAGGACCCAGCACATTCATTTGATCACAGTTTCACTCAGTGTACAACCAGAGATAATGGGTTTGCTTAAAGTCAGAGCAATTTTCTCCTCTTACCTTTGTGCACTTAGAGGAGACAAACAACATTTTAATCTAAGAGAGAGTGTTATTTCTTCCTTTTTATTCTTACTTTACACACACACACACACACACACACACATAATTGACTTATCACTTATGGCTGTGTGTATGGCTAACATAATAGAGGATCATTGGATGTGAGCTCTAAGAAGCAGATAATTTACTGCTCTTCACTTTCTTGTTGCAGGCGGCCGTCTGCCTCGATGAGCAGGCTGGTACAGGTCTTTGGATCCTGAAAATAAATCCTGTCTTGTTAGGTGAAAAACGAACATTCGAAAAGCTGTTTTCATCTCCTTCAGAGTGACCTGACACACCTGACATTTAACCAACCTGCTTTGGTCACAGGGGTCGCTTAAGTCAACAACAGAGCAAAGATCCTCAAACATGATGAATGTAACTCAAGAGGTGAAAAAATATCACAGAGAAAAGAATACAGACAGGCTTTTTACTGAAATACATGGTAATAAATAGTGGAGGAGCATCAGTTACGGGAATAAAAGTCACACATTCTAATATAAACCTTGAATCTTTCTATCTAAACGTCTGTATCTTGTTTACAATCCTCAAACGGAGAAACACACACACAGCTCAGCATCAGTCCAAACGAGCGCAGACGCAGTGGGCTGCACCCTGCAGGGACGAAGGAGGAGATGGGAGGATGAGATAGAAAGAAGGAGAAGATGGGGTGATAAGAGGAGTGGAGAGAGAAAAGGGGAGGGTGCAATCATGAAATCACAGAACAGATCAACTTTGACCTTCTGTGATCTTCACCAGGCCAGCAAACACCGCAGGAAGAGGATACACTTTCAGAAACACACTTTACTTCCAGAAGTACACGCTTGTGTAACAGCACGACAATTATGATTCACTTTTTCATGTGTCAATCTCAAAAGTGGTGTCTGTCTTCATAGTGCGCTCTTGTCATTCTAACTGACAATCAAATGTTCATTTGTTTTTCTATGAAGTTAATTTTGAATTTGTGAATTGATTTGAGAAAAGGCCGTTTAATTAGCTAATTTACCGGTAAACTGGGTGTTTTTTTGGGGGGAGGGGTCTTAATAACTCTGCTTCACCAGCTGATCATCTCAGCACAGACCCTGGAAGTTTATACACCATTTTTTTTTCAGAGTATAAGCTGCTCTGTAGTATAAGTCACACCATTCAAAAAATGCATCATGAAGAATGAAATGTATAAGAAAAAAATATAGGTCGCACTGGACTAAAAGTTGCATTTTTGTATGGAAATTTATCACAATCACAAAATCCAAGACCAAGAACAGACGTTTCATCTTAAAAGGCAAGTTATAATAACAACACTGGAATAATGAACAACAGGCTGGAAAGGTATATGGTATATTAAAGTAACACATTAATGGTTATTCTGCTACACAAAGCATAAACAACAAACTGAATAGGTTTCTGGTATGCACACATAACATATTAACAGTTATTCAGGTACATGATAGCATAAAGAACATAACAGGGAGGATGAATAGGAGGAATATAAATAAACTCACTACTTGCAGCTTGTGATCTGCAGAATATGATTTTCTTTTTCAGGCAATTGTGTTCAGTCTTTCTTACTTGTCTTTAAGTTGATGTTTAAATTAATTTTCAGCCCACTCTTGACTGTAGGTAACTCCTCGGTCAATGTGAAATATCATTTAAGAATATGTATACAAGTTGCACCTGAGTGTAAGTCGCAGGACCAGCCAAACTATGAAACTATGAAAAAAGTGGGGCTTAATATCTGGAGAATACAGTAAATCTTTTGAGTGTAAAACAGTGAATGTAAACAGGCAATGTTGATGAAACTGTGACACCATCGCCTCTACACGTGTGTTATAAAACAAAGGCCTAAAGGGTCATTTACGTGACATAAGAAATAAGCGAGAAGTGTTCAAACTAACACACGCAAAAATAATGCTCTGCATAAACGTTTTGGAGATGTGTGACGTCAACAGCTTATTATTATCATTATTTTTTTTTTTTTTTTTGCAGCAAGCGTAATGTTTGAGATCCAAACACTGTGGTTACCGGCATAGACATTACATCATGAAACCAGTTTTCCAAAAATCTTCAATTGTGCCGGAGTTTTCAGAAAAGATTGTTTTTAGTGACTTAAAACTGCAGCCACAACAAATAAAAACCCACACGGTTTCACAGATACCCAGCTTTGTGTGGCCATAGTTTGCAGTATTGCTCCTCATGGTTCTGGTTAGATTGTGTGTTGTTTACTCTTAGCTTTCAGTGTGTTGCATATATCTTGTTTCTGGATCTTTAGTATTCATAGTTATTCTTGTTTAAGTTTTCCCTTGTGTTCTCTTGTATATTAGTTATCCAGTTTGTGTTTCACCTTGTTCTTGCTCCTTGTGTTTTGCCTCCTGGTTGAGTTTTCCTGTTGCCCCCATGTTTCCCTCTTCAGTGATTGCCCTCATGTGTTTCACCTGTGTCTTTTGTCACACCTGTGTTTGATTAGTCTCCTGTCTATTTAATCCCTGTCTTGAGTTCAGTCTTTGTTGGTTCACTGTTGTGTCATATTGCACTCTCCAATGTCTCCGCCATCTCAGGTTTTTTGGTTCTAGTGAACTTTATTTTGACTTTTGGACATCTTTGTTTTAGACTTTTGGTTTATGTTAATAAAACATTTTTGTTGTAATCTGCAATTGAGTCCTCCACTCACATTTCCTGCTCATTGAGACAAGTGGTGGTTGTTGTGTTTTTTGGAGTCTTCATTAAGAACTTTTTGGATTTCTTTCATGGAAATTCAATTATGTAAGATTTTCTGTTTGCTTTTGAACTCTAAGTATCCTAAGTATCATATGATTCTCCCTTGTTGGACTGTATTTGAGTCATAGACTGTATAATCAGTGGACGTAACAAAGTTCGGCTCAAACTGAAGCCTCCAGCAGATGCCCCGCCCCCTGGCTGCAGTATAGGTCATTAACCCCGCCTCCACATGCATTCAGGATATGAGTCGGGAAAACTTTAAAAAATTATGATACCTGGTAGAGATGTTTCTCTCATCCTTGCGCTGCAGTGGTATGACGATGTAATTTGTCTGCATTGTGTTCAAGTCTTATTTTTACTGAGGAGTTAGTTTTTCACTAGTTATGGGACATTAAAAACAAAGTTATAAGTTTCGTTTTGTGATAGTTGACAGCTGCCGTTAGTGAGTAGTTTTTATCGGGGATAAAAGAAACTTCAGGAAAGAAAGCCAAAAGAAGACTAAACCCTCTGAAGAAGAAGAAATAAGTCTTACTCCGCTCCACCGGAAATTCTCTGCTGTGCAAACTCTGGGTGCACAATGGCGGCTTGAGCAATGGGTTTTTTTGGCTTTAAGACAGGTGGAGCTACGCTGTCCATTCTATATACAGCATGATTTGAGTCCTCGTGTTTGTGAATTTTCATAAGATTTAGTGGGTTAAGAGTTGTACATTGGAAGGAAGAGGAGACGTGTTGTCGACCTCGATACAGTCAGTATAGTGGCAATAGATTTCATACAGACTTATGCAACAAGTCTTGGAACCAGGGGGTTAAATTCAACTCAGATCATGAATTTTTCAGTGTAGAAAGAGAAAACAGAGAAGAGAATTAATGCAGCCTCTAAAGACTGAGTGAACAAGGAGGGCAGCTGGAGGTGACATGTTCAGTAAAAGAAGATGAGAAAGATGAGCTGAGAGGCTGATAGCTGCAATATGTGCCTCTTCTTTTCTGTTCTCAGACTTGCATGACATGAAAATCACCGCTGAGCTCGTAATAAGCATGAGCCTCGTTAATTAGCTTTCAACCTCGGTGCTTCAGCATGATGAAGTAGACTCTGATGGCACGCATGGACGGAGCACACATGGGGGGGGAGGGATGGAGAGATGTGGAGAGGAGAGGAACACAGAGAGAGAGAAGCAGATAAGAGTTGTTAAATCTGCAAGCACAGCCCAGTTTTTGTTATTGCTCTGAATTAAATTCCTGAATCTGCATTTTACTCTGATATAAAAGCAGAAGGCGGTGAAAGCTCTGAAGAAGAGGGCGAGGCTGATGAGCGGGGTGGAGCTGCACGGATGGATGTGTTCACTGTCGGGTGAAGAGTGAGAGAGGAAATTGAAGACATTACGAGTATGTCAGGAGAATAAATGAGCAGAGGAAGAGGAGGGAAGGACAGTGATAAAACTGAGAGAAAAGCTATGAAGGACAAAGACTGATCCTGAAAAATGAGTGTGTGTGCGTGTGTGTGTATGATGCAGATGAGGACTGACTTCTTTATGCTGCTTTGTGTGCACACAGCTGATCAGATCCCACTACCATGATTCGAAGTCGTGTCACAATGAAGAGTTTTTGTGTCACAATGCATGAGATGCCTTGTGTGATAGAAAAACACTAATGTGATGGCTTATGTTTGGTCACATGAAGAGTCAGTGAATCATAAAATGAAATGTAACACTTTTTGAGGAGTAAACCAACAAACTGCTCTCCTTTGGCTAATGATGTCAAAATCTGTTTGAATAAAGGACATTGTGTTGGCCTCTGTGTTGTTGTTATTCATTGTTCTTCCCCCTGAATTCAGCCTCTTGTCATGTTGTTCTCTGGAGCCATACTTCCAGGAGAGGGTAGGGTCAGAGGGGGGCAATGGATGGGCAAACGCTTAAGGCATTTAGTGCAAAATATTGGCTGAGTCTTTAGCCAGTGATTTACATAACATCTCCAAGTTTGTAAGATTTTTTGTGGTTTTCACTGACTACAGTTAATCATAATATTATAAGTGCAGTGTATTGTTGGGCTCAGTTGGTGGAGCAGGCACCCCATGTACAGAGGCTAATTCCCCCTGCACTGGTTATAGGATCTGCTAACATGCCCCAAATTATCTTTCCAAGGTCAGCTGGCAGAAGGTGTTGGATTTACTGTTTGCTTGTCCATATTTGGAAAGGCGACAAGTGACTGATGCATATTATAATAATTTTCTTCAACCCTCAAAGGTGAAGTATGCAGAAGTTTCGATAGGTTTAGCTTCTCCGATGACAAACTGCATCCAAACTGGTCTCCTCCTCTGTGGCTCAGTGTCAGCTGCTGTGCATGCTCACTGCCCCTGACCGTGGCTATTAGCATGGCTAACAGTTGTAGCTTTGTAAACACACCACAGACGGTAAAAAACTGCCCTGAAGCATCTGACTTCCTGCAGGTAAATGAGACATGCTTCAAATATAGAATCATTCTTTGATGTAAACTTGGTGGTGTGTATTGGAAAAAACAACATTTTTCTATCGGCAACAAAAACTGCATTATCATGTAATTGTTAGATTTCACTGGTACAGTTTTGTATTCTGCTATTTGGAGAATGTAATCTGTTTCTGCTTTCAAATCAAGACAACAGAGTTAAACACCTGCACGATGAAGGAGAGAGATGAGAGGAGTGAGACATGACGTCATCAACTCTGCTGATTAACATATGTGACTCAGTGACAATAATATCTGATGATGGTTAAATGTATGACCCATCAGTGGTCCATATGTGTGCTGACAGTTCTTAAGAGCACTGTTCCATATGCATCATTGGACACGGCCTCCTGGGGCTGTTTTCTCGCCAGCCCTGAGTGTCAGGGTCCCTCTTTTTCCTCCCCTATGCTGTGCCCATAGACTGTAGAATAAATGGACATAGTCTCTGTGATGTCTGATTGTGTGAGCTTGTGATCTTAATATCTTCTAAACTGCAGAGTTAGAAAAAAGATCACACCTGTAAAGTGTATGCATTTAGTCAAATTATCAATTCTGACTGGAGACATGCTTTTGTACCAGGCTGTAAACATGTTTATTTCTGCTGTATATATGGCCTTTTTTGTGCTTTGTATGTATGTGGTTTCCAGTTCTTCTGGAGCCAGCCTCAAATGGACACTCAACAAACGGTGGATTTTGACCCCCCAGCTTGTGCAGCAGCCTTGCTGGGACTTTTGGAGGATACCATTCACAATTATTCCCCTACTCCAATTTTATTTTACTTTATATTCAATTATTTATTTTTGTATCACACTAACACATGTGCAGCAGCTCCTAATGTTCAGGCCCCAAACCCTGATCTTCCCAAATTTTGAGAAACGCCAGAGCTGTCTTCAAATCTTTTGTGCTTAACTGAACAATTTTCGAAGTAATTGTGATTGAATGTGTACTTTTTACACCTTCCACTTTTTAATGTGACACACAGACTCTGCGTGCACAGTGTTTTCAAGTGAGGGTTTACATTACACTAGACAAAATTCATCCTAAAGAACGGAAACGGACCACAGCACAACCTAATTAGGGTCATATGATCGACATGGAAATTCCTCCAACATTAAAGAGTGAATTGATTGTGTTGATGTTGGCAATGGTGGCTGTGGCTTTGACAGTCAGCTTTCTGCACCTGACACTCAAAACAGCTGACACCCCAAAACTGTCAGACCTCATATCACTGAAAGTGGTGTTATTTAAAAATGGATAAGAAATCAATGTCTTGGACCAGTGGTAAAAGTGTTAACGCATGATGGAAAAATGATGAGGCCATATTTGGTTCTTCTATTTCCATTTCTGGGTCTTTACTAAAGCACTAGCAAATATTATAGCTTACATATTAAAACATCTCTTACAGTTGAGACATGTATGACAAAAGATGAAATCAAAATGCTGATGACAAAACAAGCGTCACCTGCTCACAAACACTCAGTCTATTTAACTACTCTTCACAGTCACAGTTTGGCTTTGAGTGATTCAAAATGAGTAAAGGACCTATTTTAAGCCCAAAGAGTACACCACTCTACCCCAGGGTACAACTAACAGCTGTGCTTTTACACACTTCAGTCAATGGTGTGTCTCTGATCAGGCTTAAGTTCAGTAGGCCTGCACACACTGTGAATCATTTCACTGCTTTTTGGGGAGAATATTCTACTTTTTCTACAACAACAACAGAAACGGACATTGCTTGCCTCGCTGTCAGGGCAGATAAATGTAGCTCCTGCATAAATTAGCTATTTTTATCTTATTTCACATTTTTAGTATACTTCTGTTTAAAGGAGTCCTGATTTAGCTTCACGGTCTATAAAATGGTTGGATGAAGAAAGAAAGGGCAGATAAAAAAGTATCAAAGTCAATGCAACAGCACCAGTGACGAACCCCTCTTTTTTTTCTTTCTATGTCACACATTCTTTTTTGTTACAGGAACTGAAATCAAACAGGCTTTAGCTGTTGGTCAGACACAAAGCTGGCCCACAATCCTTTAGTCCCTCTATAAATAAATGCAGTAAGTGTGTCAATGCTTTTATAAAGTAACAGTTGAAATAATGCAAATTAATCACAAGGGGAAGAACTTTTCAGACTAGACTAGCTGACAGAGAGGAGGAGGGAAAGGTCTTTGAATTTGCATTTTTGGTTCATAATGTGTCAAATATGTTGTGATTTCATCATGCTTGGCTCTTTTTTAATTGCCCTTTTAGAAACTTCTCCAGCGCCAGAGTATTTCCACTTGTACTGTGGTTTTGACCGTCTCACTAGAGTTCTGTTGAGTCTTGAAAGTGTGTTTGGGTTTTCAAGTTTTTGGTGATTTTGCCTGCAGCTAACCCTTGCTGTCCTTATCTTTTCTGGTGCCAAGCCAAGCTACCACACTCTCACTCTGGATTATCTCACTCACCATACTCCACCTCAAGCCTTATGCTTCCTACCCAAACTTCTTCTTGGACTTTCCTCTCACACCTCGGACCCTAAATTCCTCCCCTTCACTCTCCTTTCCTTCAGAATAAATTCACTTAATCTGCTTCATCTGCTTCTGGTCGTGCTTTTAGGTCCAAGCTTAAAACACCAGTGACCTGTATTACAAATTGGGATGAACTCCTCTGAGATCTCTCTTTGTTCCCTGAATTGAGTGAACAAGACAATCTAAGTCCCAATAAGAAGTGCGACTGGATATCAACTTGGTAAGTGAATCCAGGGTTTTCCAGTTTTGATCAATATGCACTCGCATAAAAAGAGGTGGAGTTTACAGCATCTGACCAATCGCAAACACCGAGAAATGGGAGAAACCCACAGAGCAGCCAATTTTACTGACATCTATTCTTCAAAAATACCAAGAATCCAAACATTATTCAGGCCAAAAACAACACTGCTGCTGCAGTAAATGCCAGGAAGAAATGCTGGCAGAAAATTACTGACTCATAGCGCATACATTTGGAGATCATTCAAAATTAACTCATCAGACAATAATAACAGACATGCTTTCTTCGTGCTCTTCCTTTAGTTTGTACTTTCCATTGACTTCTTTGAGGCTCAGCTGCACGTGTTAGAATGAATAGCGTTGGAATATTAATTCCTCTGCGTGATGGTGTGACAAGAAGTTGTGCGCGTCATAAATTCACGTTGTTGACCTCATTATTTCAGATTTGCTGTACTGTTATGTATAATTACAACATGTGGCTCCAGCGGTTGACAGATGTAGCTCAGTCCATCTAATGAAAATCCTCATCTTTGGTTCAGGATGTTACCGGACATCCAAAGGATTGCATCTCTCAAAAAAAAAAAAAACTCTTCCTAATCATCCTCCACAATTGAAGCACCAACACCGTACAGGATCTTCTAAGAATGGGCGTCCACTTTCCAAGAGAGCTGATTGGTCAGGAGGTTTTGTGCCCGTTGTGCTCTTATTCAGAAGAAAATCTGCTTCAGAGTAGGTTTGTAGTTCAGCATGAGTAACCATGGTGATTTATCACGGTAAGAAGTGAACCAGCATCATAGGACGGTGAATCTCTGGTTAACCCTGAAGTTACCTCAAAAAAAGAAAATCCAGCTTGGTAGTTCAGGCCTAAGGTTAACTCACCAGCCTCCATGAGGAGCCTCTCACCTCCCGCTCACACCTCACCCTGGATTCCCCTCTCAAACCCCAGATTCCTCCCTTTCATTCTCCTTCCCTTTAATATAAATTGACTTTAACTGTTTCTTCTGCTTCTGGTTGTGCTTTTGATTCCAAGCTTAAATAATCTGCTTAACTAACCATAACAAAATGATTTCAATGAGTGACGAGGGAATTCCAGAGAAGCACGCGTAGCCTCCTATAACAGAGCCATACTGCTGTGATGTGTGCAGGATGTAGTTTGACTTTGTGTAAGTTACGTCTTCCCTGAAAAGAGGCACCATCTGGATGACAGCATATGATACCCCTAAAGCTTTAGTCTCCATATGGTTGTTTAATGCAGGGTTTTTTTGTTTTTTTTTTAATAAGATAGGAAACTGAGTGGTCCCTCTCTTCAGGATACTTAACTAACTTCCAAAAGCCAGAGTATTGCGATTAGTTTGACCCCTGGAAGATTTTCACTCTGCCAAATATAGTCACCACCGTTTCTGGATTGTGTTTACATCCCCCGTGAATGACAGTTTAACCCATTTGTGAATGAGAGACAAAACGTGTTCACAAACAGAAGATTTTTCAAGTGATTCTGGACCCATGCAATGACTTCCACTACAGAGTTGAGTATGTTTTTAAAGCAGTGATGTCTGAGTACCTTGGGATCATGACCAACTTTTTTCTGGTTAGTTAAATTTTAGCCCCAACTAATCAGTGAGTATAATGTTTGATTCAAAAATACAATTCTCAGTTTCAATGTTTGTCTATTGAGTTTGTTTAAATGTAGTGTTTAAAAAGCCCATCAAATCTGCTTTCAAACATTTACCATCATATTCTATCTTTATTTAGGAACTTGGATCAACTCCATTCAAAGAAAAAAAAGAGTGAATAAATCCTGTTAACGTTTTCTCTGCCACTGGTTATTGACCCTCCTGTTGCTCTTTTTATGGTGTGATCATTCAGATGTTAGCAATTACTGTCTGCACTACAAAATAAAAAGATATTGATGAGCTTGAGGCTGCAGATCCACATTATTTCTAAAGGGACAACTCAAAGCATCATGACGGAAACACAGCTGCAGTCATTAAACTTAATCACCCAAACATACCCTGATTTATGTGTTCTGGTGAACAACAAAGTTTGACAGTCGTCGCTGTTAGTGTTCCCTAATTGGCACGTCCCTGTCAGTTTTACCCTTTCTTCATTTTATCAGCTGCAGCTGCTGCACCCCGCTGTGTACGTGCAGGAGCAGAAGTGAACTAACAAGTCACGTCAGGGTTATTTATAAAGCCTAAAATCACAAGTTTGTCTCCGAGGACCATTACTGACGTCACTTGCAGTCAGCGCAAAAAGATCTCGCTGCTTTTTACAGTCTGTTTTGGGATGTTTTCAGGGTCCATGACACCACAGTGATAGACGGACTGTGGTGATGAGAAACATCCAAGCAGTTATTGCTTTAGCATTCTCCCCTGTGACAGCACCAGATGGTGACTGTTAGACCAGCAGATTTCAGTATAAAGGTACAAAGCTGGGGATACAGCCACAGTCAGAGTCAAAGATAAAGAAATACATCATTAAGTCTGCAGAACAGTTTATTTACCATGATCATGTCCTCATTATTCATTGTGAAACATAAACTTAGAATTGAATAAACTTTCACTCTCTGAACTGTTTGAAGGAATATGTTCTGTTAATACTCAGCAAAACTTACTTGTGAGGTTTGGTGTGCGCCATGGAAACAAATACACGTGCTCACCAAAATAGAATCGGCTTTAATCTGGTCATCTAAATGAATGAGTTTTGGTAGACAGCAGAATCAGTCTGTATTTTGAGGTTTGGCTCAGCTTTACCAGGCCTCCCGCTGTGAGCCTCTCTAAGCAGGTGGTCGTCTTTCTAATCAGCTTATCACCTGAGAGAGCAAAGGGTCCCTATTTTGGTTAGGAGCTGGGCAGCAGAGGGACACAGATGGATTGGTTATGATTATGAAAAAGCTCTCTCCTAAACAGATTTCATGCTTTCATGAACAACACTTCCTAAACTTATTTCCATGGCACTGGTTTGAGATTGGTAATCCAACAAATGCAAGATGTGCTGGGCCACCTAGTGGGCTGTAAGATCACCACGGGCAACTTGGGCGAAAAAATACACTGCTTGTCCAAAAGAATAGTCCACCTGGATTTAACTGAGGAAATAGGTATGAGCCTCCTATTGGATTAATTACTGCATGGGTGATTATCTTTCAGCTGGCAACAAGCTGATGTAATGAGTAACTTCTCATTTCTTAAACAACCATGGTGAAAGACACATCCTGTGGTCGTGGAAAAGATGTTAGTCTATTTAAGAAGGGTCAAATAGTGGCATCAAGCAAAGAAAACATCTTTGGAGATTGATGCAGAAACTAAAACTGGGTTAAGAACTGTTCAATGCATTATTAAAAACTGGAAGGATGGTGGGGAACCATCGTCTTCCAGGAAATATGTGGTCGGGAAAAAATCCTTAATGATCTTGATCAACAATCACTCCAAATAAAGTCAAAGAAATAACAAGCGTAGAACTCAGGAGTATTAGCAGTGAAAATATGAGCATTTCCACACGCACAATGCAAAGCAAACTCAAAGGATTAGGATTGAACAGCTGTGTAGCCTTAAGAAAACCACTGATCAGTAAGCCTAACTGAAAAAAAGCTTCAGTTTGCTAGTGAGCATCAAGATTGGACTCTGGAGGTATGGAAGAAGGTCATGTGGTCTGATGAGTCAAGATTTACCCTGTTCCAGAGTGATGGGCGCATCAGGGTAAGAAGAGAGGGAAGTAAAGTGATGCACGCATCATGCCAAGTGCCTACTGTACAAGTCTGTGGGGACAGTGCTATTATCTGTGGTTGCTTATCTAGACAATGCCACAGTGAATGCTGTAATCAAAGCCAAAGGTGATCCAACAAAATATTGGTGGAACTGTTGGTGCTCCCAAAACTGACTGGCTGCATTGAAGGCCATAAAATCTGTCTTCACCATGTTAACAGATGGGACGTGCATCTCCCGTCTACACTTCCTATCTCTTTATGTTGTAGTCACTCAATGTGAATGATGATCCTAGACAGACAGAAATTCATTGGGGAATTCATTGAGCTCTAAATCATCCTGTCTCACACCAAGTCCTCACAGGTGTTTAAAAACAGCAAAGAACATATAAGTCTTTGTACTGATGTTTCTGCAGGTCACTCAGTGATAACATACTCAACTAAAAACTCCTCAAAGGAACTCTAAAGGATATGTCAAAATCCCTGTTTGGCTGGTACTAAATTATTTGAAACTAGATGTAAGGCTGCATGTCTTTAAGATCCAGGGCATGAACTGAATCACTGCTTGTTGTACATAATCATCCATCCAAATAATTCTCAAGTGTTTGCTTACCTATGTTTGCTCTTTGTTTCAATGTGGCTACATTCGTAATAGAAAATAAAACATATCCACACACTCCAAACCACCCGTCAGAAAGGTCCTGGGTCTTGTTTGTCCACATCAGAGGACATCATGCCTCATGTGGTTCTGCTATGATCATCTCTCTCTGCTCTGCCCCCATCTCACCTGCAGCTCTTTACCCAGCCATGACACAGCAGCCTGTTCTCATTCACAGGTCAGCAAATACTGACATTTTGTCAAGACACTTCAGCTCCTCATTCTGACAGACAAGGTTTCCCCCTTCAGCGTCTTTTGCAGACGGACAGGGAGCAGAGGAGGAAGACAGTGGTTTCACTGAGTGGTTTGAAACCCTTTAGTGATGTTATGGTTCTGCTGATCAGGAAGAACAGAGATAAATGGTTTTCAGAAGAATAAACGTGAAAATTACCCTGTTTCAAAAGTCTGCAATCTCTGCAGCAACTCAGGGGCAGATGTTGTGGTTCTTTACCTTGTTACTTCTGTACACTGGAGTATTCATGTATCGAGTTCAAAGGCAAAGTGGGACCTGCCCCTTTAGATAGGTCTGCAATAGATACACCATCATAACTAGGTTACATCCCTCGAGGAGTGACCCTTTATGTGTTTTACTTTCACTGTAAGTAGTCGATAACACAGAGGATCCACTATGTTGTTGCTGGTTCTTTTGTGCAAAGAACAAAATTTCAAAGCATCTGAAGGAGTCTTAGAAGTAATGAAATCTTCATGTTATGGGGAAACATTGCTCGCTTGTACGCTACAGACTCAAGGCTGACTGTAAGTCAAAATATCACCATTAGAGTGACTGTGAGGAGAATCTGAATGAAGTTGGCCAGAGAACTTGCACAAATTGTTGTGATGTAATTGCTGGAAAAGAGAAAGATCAGCTCTTCTTCTAATTTTTTGGGTTCAAGATAACTTTTTACTAGATACAACGTGACGAGGTGCTGTATTTGTCAACTGTGACATAGTGCTGTTGTCTTAAGTGTGACAACAAGCAAACTTTGTGTTTGTGGCCCAGTTAAGTGGCCAGCTACATTTAGCACTACCCACAACTCGGTATTGGTAGCCTATGTTTGAGCCTTTAGCACATTTTTAGCCCCTGTTCTGACCTTGTGTTTTAGCTTTTCACCTGTGTTTTAGCTTTTCACCTGTGTTTTAGCATTTAATCCATGTTTTAGTCTTTGATTCGTGTTTTAGTCTTAAGCTCATGTTTTAGTCTTTAGCTCATGTTTTAGCCTTACGCTCATGCTCTATCACTCTCCTGTTAAGCTTTTAGACAATCAAGCTCCAGTGTTAGCTTTTACTACTAAATGAATCCCAGATTTTTTTTTAGCAGAGAAAAACAGCTTTCTCTTCTGACTTCTAAACTTTGTCGGTCAGTGTGGTGTTATCATGGGGACTTTGTGCCAGAAATCAATCTGGTCCAGTCTGATCCATCCAGTTCTGATCACAAAGCTAGGAATTAGTATTTTGAAATAGCATAATTTAGTACAAATAACCTCATTTCAAGTTGGGGTTTACAATCAGGCATATATCCAGAGATGAGACTTTTTCAAGATCACTCAGAAACTCCTCACAGTCCCTTTTACTCACCTTAAAGGGCGATTCTGAGTTTCGCAGTTGCCTACAAGAACTATTCACGGTCTTTCTTGAACAGATCCAAAGGTAATTCAACAAGATTATTTTTCAAATGATCTTTGGAACAACTCTTATGTAAATGCACAAAACTAATAAAGCAGCACATCCTGACTCATTGGAGGATAGATCCTACATTTTGTAAACATTTCTGCTCATAAAATAAATCAAACAATTCAATTAAAAAATGTAAAATAAATAAATAAATTATCTTCCTCTTGTTTAAGTTGTCTAATCGGCTCATTTGGCACAACAGGAATGTATGATGAATGTTTTAAGTGAAATTAATGGCTCTAAGAGTTTCACAGTCTCTGGAACATAAAACATGAATCTTGTACAACTCATGAATTATTGCCCCAAGTCTATTTACGGTAATGTGATGCTGAGATTTCCTACGAGAAGATGAGAGACATAGTTTCTCTTTTGTTTGATAGGCTTTCATGACACAACAATAAAAAGTTTTGTAGATTTTTTACTGCAAATAAGAGCTAGAATTTGCATTCTGTCTGCTTCTGTTTCCATAAGGTGTTTTATTTTTTCCTGGCTACACCAAAGTCTCCCAATATATGACTGCTACTCACAAATCCATACCCCTGATTAAATGTGTATTTTACAATTCAGTGCAGAATCTGTAAATAAAGATTATGATAATATATTGTTTACAGCCATGAGTCATGTGTTTGTCACTAAGTGTCAGTATTAAGTCTGTCTGCAGTCCTATAAGAGCACTGCTGATACAAAAGAAGCTTAAAATCATCAATAAAAAGCATTTATCAGATGGATCCTATGAGCGCAAACACTGGAGTGAGTTTACTCTGAGGGGTTATTTAATCACAGTTTGAATGGTGGCAGATATTGCCTGGTTGACATGCAGCACAGAGTCCATTATCAGCCTAATGAAGCTACAGCGTGGAAAAAAGACACCATCGTGATTGATGACACTCCGAACCAACAGCCAGAATACGAACACGCTATTAGTTATTCATGATTTACAGCTCGATCCCGGAGTCATTTTGAATCATCTGTCTCTTTGTGACATGTATTTAGATGTGTGTGTGTCGGTGTGTAGAAGAGCTGCATGTGTGCTTAATACTTAATACACACCACGGACTCCACTCAGTATTCTGCTGACAAAGACGGAGGGTGGGGGGGGATTAGTGAAAAACGTGAACGGAAATGATAGCGTGAGTGCTGAATTCATACATTAAAAGACCTGACTAGCATGTGCTGTTAGCAGAGGTTATAGAGTACAAACGTAAATGGTGGTGGGAGGGTGGGTGAGAGAAAGAAGAGCCAGAAAATGAGAGAGAGGATGGTAAAGGAAAGAAAAATGAGACAGGATATAGAATGACTCAAATGTATAATGTATAAACCCTAATTTCACATCTTTTTATAGCTTTAATATAAAATACAGCCATTTATTTTCAGCATTGCGAGCTACAAAACCATTTCCATTCCTTCTGTCATGCACTTTCTATATTTACCTCCACTGCCTCATGAACACAACCAACAGTAAACACAGAGTCATCCACGCGAGGAGTCATTCAGAAGTCACACAGCAGAGAAGACTTGCCATGCAGACATTTTGAGGTTAGCATCAGTTTACAACTTACATCTGGTGTATCATAGCCTACGTAGCTGCCGTGCAGGCAAAAGCCTTTTATTTCTGTTGCATTATTCATCTACTGCTATGTAGCTGACACTCTGAAAACTCTCTCCAACCTAAAGGGAATACTCCTACAGTGTGTACAGTAGCTGTCTCTCAGAGAGAAACAAGGAGGCGGATGATTTAGAAAGCTCCTTCAGCATGAGAGCGCGAGTCCTAGGATTTACATAAGTGATAGACCAGTCTTTGATATCTTTAGCATAATTTGCCAGTTTACATTTGAGGAGTTATTTTAGTCTTTGAGACGGACACGTCTGCTAGTTCAATCACATTTTACACATTTGTGCACTTTGTAGTCTGGTTTCTCACACTTAAGTAAATTTTCATACTTGGTGGTTAAGAATAAATCAAAGCTGCACATCTTGCTGCAAAATCTCAAAAATGAACTAATATTTTAGTTTGATTTCTGGTTGAAAAACAAAATGCCTTAATAGTCTGAAAATACAACATCTACTTGACTTGTCAGGTGTTTGTGGCTTATATTAAGGCAGTGGTTTTTAAACTGGTGGTGGTGGGGATTTACGACAGGGGTCAGGGGCTCAACAAATGCAGTGTCACTTGTAATATTTCAGCCATGAAAGTGAAACTTCCTTTGTTTGTGAGTAAGTTGATGTTTCCTGGCAAAAAAAAAAAAAAGTTAATGCACAGAGGCAGTTTTTTGCATAATTCTCGAAGAAACCAAAATCCTAGTTATTAAGCAATAGTTCTGTATATTTTTTGTTATTATCTGGAAGATGTCACAAAGTGAAGCTGAAAATAAATTCATCTACCAGAGGGGTTGCTGCAAAAAAAAGTTTGGGAACCACTGTATTCAGGTATTATCAAAGCAGAGTGGTAGATTCGGGCACAAGTTTTCCAACTCCCAAGGTGTACGCAGGAAGAACAGGAGTTTAAAATGGTTTAGAAATGTGCCTGTTGGTGCCAACACTGTTTTTGGACTGAACATGATGCAGGTTCCTCATCAGACAATCAACAGAGAAAACAGTTGTCCCAAAGTCACATGATCATGTACCAGCCCATCTTTGTAGCAGTTGACTCCATTGGTTGGTGGATGAATATGATTGGATGTTTTGGATTTCATAGGCTGTGAAATACGATTGTAATCTTTGTGATGTCACACATCTTTCTGATACAGAGTTGTAAGCCAATCTTCAACAGGGGCCATATTTGTTATGCTAACCTCCACCTAGCTTCAGTCCAGTTAGAATGAGGCTCCAACGTTTTGCAGACATACAACAGCTCGCCTGTCAGTCAAAGTCAGTCAAACCCTTACATGGACAAAATTCATAGGTTTAGTAACTTTAAATACACCTCTTTGCAGTTTATTCTGATGGAGAAACTTAATATTCAGATCCAATCTAATTTCAAAAGATTGTAAACATGTTTTTAATGCTGTACAGAGAAGTAGAATCTTGAAAAACTGAACTTTTTAATACCCTTGCCTGAGGTTACAACGTAGTGTTAAATCTACCAAATCAAAAAATGTCTCTGGTGTTGGGAGAAAGCTGTTTTTTTCTACTATAAGTATCATGAAGTTGTTTGCAGTGAGCAATAAAAACCTTCTAATGAAACAACACAAAATGGGATGTCAGGTGCCTTTAAATGAAAGTTAAGACAGGAATATTTTCTGAATTGAAGATGCTTAAAACATGAATGATTCACTTTTTCGATATATGCAGTGTTGCTAATCATGCTGTTGAACAATTCACCATAAAAATAAAAATGCAGGCTTTCAAACTGAGCTGCAAAAAAATTTGTATTTGAAAAGTTGATTTCACCCAGAAGCTGACTGTCGCTTTGAAATTGGTATACACCAGGGGAAAAAATCAGTCTCTGAAGATGAAAAAGAGACATGCGCCTAGTGGGAATATGTTCCCACAACACACTTGTTTCAGAATTCATAAAAGTAATTCCACATCTTTAAACTAACTCAGTCTGTCATAGGACTGCATCTCTTTGTTTGGGCAAATGCCATGTTAAACCTGAATTTTACAGTAAAAACCTGTTTTGATTTTTTAGGAGGATGTGGTTTTAAGCAAATTACAGAAGGCACTAATTGACATTTGTCTTATTTACTAACTAAATGTAGGCTATGATTTTATGTCATTGAATGTAATTTTTTTTTAATGTTCAAAATACTTAAGACTTATTTTTGAGTTGAAGTTTGTTGTTTCCAGTTGTGTTTGCTCTTCTCTGTCTGTGTGTTCATGCTACCTTTGGTTTAAATACTACATTAAGTGCACAATAAGAAGCACTGATTTCCAGGTGTATCAGCATTTCCTTGTCTTCTTCTGTCTCCATCTAAAAGCATCCCCTGCCAACTTGTGCTATTTTTGGATGTAGTGCTAGATAACGGTTGCTGTGTAATGGCTCTCCGTGTGTAATGATGGGTGATGTCAGAGTGCTGTTCATCAAAATGCTAACCAACGCTGACAATGGAAATTAGCACAGAGGTGTGAAAAAGAGAGATAACAAGAGGATGATTATGTGCTCTTGTGAAGGTACACGCACACACCAACACACACTTGTACACACACTTGTACACACATGCAAAGACACGGCTTCCAAAGGTGTCTGAATAATGAGTGAACGTGCAGAAGATTAGACATGGCATTAATAGCGCCGTGACTGCACACACTCTTACAGAAGTTGAGTGTCTTCTGTGTGTGTGAAATTAAGCTATAATTAAATTTAGCTTCGGCAGAAAAAAATTGGTTTATCTTTGACAATTCTGTGCCAATTAACCCTGAAAAATGAAGGACTTGACACCATGTTTTCCGCTTATTTAATTCTTTTTTCCAGGTACCTGGGATACTGGTTCTGTCACACATTTTCAACCAATCCCTGTTGACTTTTTCTTCAGGTAAATTTGGTCTATTATCACAACTTTTCCTGGTGTACTAAGACCCCCTTAAGGGTATGGGGTTACAGTGCCTGCAAAATCGTTGAAAAGCTTTAAGGTAGGATCTGCAGGAATTTTTTGTTACTGTTTGTAATCATAACATCCAAACTGGAGTCCTCCCCCATGGCTCAGTGCCAGCGGCAGCACATGCTCATTGCCTGGATCACTGACCGAAGCTACATGAAAACACTCACCAGACCCGAGAGCACCTGCAGCATAGCGTTAGCATGTGAGAGAGACTCGAGAGCCATACACCTGACTTCCTGTAGGTAAATGAGGTATCCTGCATATATGAATATCATTCTTTCTATGTGTTACGGCTGCTATCGTAGCCGCTCTGGATAGCCCCTCCCACTCACTATCATCAACATGCAAAGTCACACTCTGGCTGTGATTAGCGGGGGTTACCACGAAATGTCCCAAGTCAACCAGAACATCAACCTACAGGCAGAGGAAGGAGTTGGGGCTGGGGCAGACACTGACACATGTAGAGGCCTAGAAATGATGAGAGAGCAGGATAATTCCCATAAAATTTGACATTTCATTTTTTAGCAAAATCTTGCAGACTCTACCTTTAATGCAGAGACTGTTATATTTCTTTCTCCAATTCCTCTTACAGTGGAATCAAGCAGCTGAGCCATTTTCAGACACTACAAAGTCTGAGTATGGAGACTTCAAAGTAGTAAATCGCGGATAATAAATCCCATTTCATCATGTTCTTGTAATTTTTTCAATCAGTGAGTCTGTGTTGAAATTAACTGACCAATCACAGGCTGTGTTCTCACCTCCCCACTTATGGCGTATGCTGCATATTTGAGTTATTGCCAATGACCTGAAAGAGTGTCATAAAACCGCTAACCTTCTCTTTCTAGATCAAGAGCCACATGTCAATGTAATGTTGATAATGCTGCTGCTGTGGTGTTATTTAGGAAGTCATGTGGAAACAATCGAAGTGCAAATACTTAACTGTTCAGAGAAGTCGCTTTTCTCCTGTAACAAAGTAAGAGGCCAAAGGTTCTTATGCCTGACCAGGAGTTAAAAGGTTTGTCTGCAGGGCTCCAGGATGGCTTAGCTACTTGATGATGCGCCCCATGAGACTATAGCCCTCAAGCCATTGGGTGTAAGTCAAACCCATGGCCCCTTTCCTGCAGTGATAGATAAGTTAAGCTTGTTTAGAATGAGATATAAGTCATCAACAGACTTATCAAATTATTTTCCACAAAACCAGGATGAAACAATTACAGAAAGAACTGTAAAATCCTGAGGGTGCCAGCATATTTCCAGGTCACGGTATAAAGTGAACATAAAAACTGAAAGGTTGCATATGTTTGAATTTCAGGCATCAATAATCAATGTACTGGTTCTGCTCTTTATGCCCTCCAGTTGCCCTCCCAGTGACTGTCCTTCAATGTGAGCTTCAAGCAGCTGGCCCAGTATAACCGCTCACTAATGGCTCTCCTGCCAGGACTGTAGAGATTTATGGACTCCGTCTGCCTAGTGGGAGCAGGTCAAAACAAAACAGCCCTGACAGCCACTAACAGTCCCCGGTAAGCTACAGTGCATGTGAGTATGCGAACGTAATGTGCTCTTGTAAGCGTGTGTCCCTGCAGAAGGAAAGAGAGGGGAGAGGTGGTGGTAGAGAAAGAACGAGAGAGACAGCCAGTGGCTAATGGCTTCCCCACAGGGCCATCACTTCATACTCAGAGTAAAACGTGGGAAGCCACAGGAGAGCAGCTATTAGGAAACCTCAGACTTCATCTTCTAACAAGCCTGGGGAAGTAGTTCTGCCTTTTCCAGCTCATAAAGATGAAATACTTATAATGATGAGCATAGCAGACAAAATGATCTTCTCACAAATGTTGAACCATTTTTACCAATGTTGTGTGACTCTACTCATATAGTTCTGCAATGGCCACACTGACACTGCAGCGCTTATATAAGGGGAGAAGGGTGGAGGTGTATGAGAAAGGATAATTATAGGTATAATTAAAATAGTTCCTTGGCTTCTCACAAATGATTAATTTTAACATACATTACTCAGTTCACTGCTGATTATTTCTACATAAGTAACACGGTCAAATTACTCTGTCTTGTGTTGTGATTGCAACTTGGATAATTATGCTCAGAGCTCATTTCATGCATAAAAAGTGATGATGAGTTCCTCTTTTAAAACCCTAGGGGAAAACCACAGGGCACTTTGCTAGGTCCATTATTCTTCACAGACTACCTGGGCATTGCTGTCAAATAATACGAGAAGTTTGTATCTTTTTTGTGTATTGATTTCTGGTGATACACTGATGACCATGCCAGACATGATTTAAAGCATTTATTCAGGACAAATACTTCATTTCCCATGAGCACCATCACCCACCTTTGTAAAGTTTTGACTTTGACTGAGTTTTTATTCTTACAAATATAAGAATGACAGATCTTCTTTTAAATACTACTTCTTGTTAGAGACAACTTTTTGCAGGATATGCTCATAGTTTAAATATTTTTCTCCAAAAGCAGTGGATAGCTCTTGGCCTGTATGCACATCCAGTCATTATACAAATGGAACAATTTGTCCTAAAGTCCTGTTATGGAACAGCCTGTTTGGCCACAGTGATAGCCGCATACACAACTGCAAATTATTGCCCCATTTAACTAATTACACCATGAAAGCGAGGCAGGTGCTGAACGTCATGTGTCGGGGGAACCTCCAGGTAAACCCCAATCCAAAGAAATTGAATTGCATTCGTCCACTACACATGAATAGATATAAACGTGGAAAGTGGTCACATTGAGGTGTCTGAAACAGACATTTCATTATAAGAGTATAGACTAAAAAAATAGCTATCATCAAAGAGAAAGGGAAAGTTTGGCTAAAGACCATGAATAGATAGATGTGTGAGGCCTTTCTAACTTTCTGAGCTCACAGCAGAAGACCTCAAAAATTTGAAAACGATAAGCAATATGAAAGCTGCGTTGAGGAACAAGCACTGCAGCAATGTCCAATGACTCCATGAATAACTGTACAACAGTTGTTTGATGAACTCCAACATTTCATCGTACACATCTTTGAAGGACCCAGACGTATGGAAGAGAAGACCCAAACAAACTTACAAAACTAACTAACAGCGAACCTTTGCCGGTTTGAGACTGTGATTGCCTCCCTTATCCCCCTCATTTGTAAAGTCTAAACTATGTGACAGGTAGCTAAACAGATGTGCTGGATCTTGAAAATGCTGAAAGTAAGACTCAGATGTTGAAGTAAATTGAGGTTGTTAACTTGTTTGTCTTTTTCTCAGAGAGTCCTTACAAGGAAATTCCAAACATGATCTGTGAAAATGAAAGAAATATACAATACAACAAATGTTCATAATATAAAAACCATAAAAAGGACGTTACTCACTTATTTATGTATACATTTAACAGCTGTACACATTGCAATAAAAGGGTTGTAAGCAAAGGTCCTTAAATTTCTCTCATTAAATAATTAAACATCAAAATATACCTCATTACTTGAACAAATATATGGATGAAATAAATTAAACTTACCAACAAAGCTTTCCTGTGGCTCATGCAGTGGATTGTAATGACAGCTACTTACGAGTCATGTGACAGAACACAGCCAATGATATGCATGCAAAATTGAGCAGCAAACTTTACTCTACAGCTAGAACAGACCCTTACTCTCTTCATCTACAAGGTCCATTATACATGATGTCCACCTTACAGATGCAGTAATCCTGCTGTTTGCATCTGTAATGGTTGGGTCTACCACCATTAAATTTAATGACCTTTTGACCTTTATTTTACATACTGCTAATGGCTTTTTTTCTCACCATGACAGAAACGGTCCAAGAACTTTCTCCATCCGAAAAAAGAACACTTTAGAGACCACATATGTTTTTGTTAGCTGATTCTATTCCATCGTCAGCAACAAGTACAAAACTCCACGTAAAAAGAGTTACTTACTCTGTACTTCTGAAGTTTGCCTGCATTTCTTAACAGAGACACTTCAGGATGTGAATATTAAATCCATTCAGAGCTCTTCACTGTACCTTTAAGCAGTTCATTAAACAAGGGATATGCAGGATTCCTTGTTCATAATGATTTTACTCTTGTGGGACTGTAAAGAGCAGGAAAGAACCAATCAGTTCAGCTCTGCTATCACCACCAATAGTTTTTCCAAGAAAAAAAAAAAAGAACACGCTCTTGGCACGTCCTCATTAACTTTGATCTGTTTCCTGCCGGGGCTACACTGTAGAGAGAGACAAAAAGTGGAGCAGGAAAAGCACAGTCCTGTGTGAAAGTGAGTGTTCTCCTAATTGGAGAGTACTCAAGTACCTGATTGCAGATTTTTGAAGGTGTATGAAGTTCTCTAGTTTTCCTGCAGCCATGGTGGGGGCTCAGGGTTTTCTGATCATACAACTATATTTGAGACTTTTCTTTTTTGTCCGTGCTCAGAACAGTGGATGACTGTGTGTGGACTGAGCTCTGTTGACCTCAAACCTTTGAGCCGCTGCACGGTTTGCTTTTCAAAGTCCATTAAGGCGAAATGAAAAATTCATGAGCGTAAACAAACATTTGGGGGCATGAATTTGATGCACGAACCAAACTTAAACGAGATGAATAATAATCCCATCAACAACACAGTGAGGTGAAGTTCAAAGAAAAGTGCTTTTGATTTGAATACATGAATATTCTGGAGGGTTCTATGAAAATGAATTGGTATCCAGACCAGAAAACATCGATTTTTCCCTCCCTCTTTGACCAGACAAAGCTGCATGCAAAGTGGTCAAATCAAGAGCTGAGCAGATCAGAATCAATAAATATCAATCTCAAGAGAAAGATGTACATGAACATCTATGCACCCAACACACACACAGACAGAGAGTGAGTGTTTTGCTCTCCCTTGCACCACAACAACAGTCTGTTGGTTCTCAAGCATTAAAATTCTGGTCAAGTAAGCAATCTGTATATTCCTGCATCTACTCCCCAATCAATTCTCTAATTCCCTCTGCCAATCACTCTTTGCTTATTGGTCCATATGTTCATCCAAGCAGCCCTCCAGTAATGTGATTTGCACAGTGAACACACAGGCATTCACTCTCATGTCTTTTCTTTTCATCCCCTCTTCAATCTTATTAACTCATACCAATGCAGAATTGGCTCACAAACAGTTTTTCTTTCTTTAAATTTGCTTTAATCCATTTTAAAACGTAGAGGGATGCATTTCTTGGCAGTATTAATAAACATCACAATATTTTTTCAGCAGTATTTGTTGTTTCATTACATTGAAGCTTCATCTTCTTCTCCCCACCCTTCCTCTGCAAACTCATGGGAGGAGTGTTAACCGTGATCTCTTTGGCTAATTGTGTTTTCCAGCAGGTGTGAGCCGTCTGTCACATCCTCCTCTCTGCAGCTTCTAGAGGAGGGCTGAGAGGGAGTCTGCACATGTGTGTTTGTAAAAGTGGATGCAGCGTTGGTGTTTGTTTTCCAGTGGCACATCTGTCAGACGAGGTTCGTTTCAAGCTGTCGTGTTCCTCCACGGCAATATAGAGAGAAGGTTGAGAAATCTTGGAGGAAAATTGTATAAACAAGCGCATTGGTCCTGGAGCTGTAAAACAACATGTGTGCATCAGGCCATGGCTGGAGGCGAAAGCTTCAGGTTATTGATTCACTATGTGCAAGATGTTTTTCTGCACCAACAGAAAATAATCTGAGATCATCATTTTCTCATACGCCCGCTCCTCCTACTTCTTAACTAAGACAGGTTTGTGTTAAAGTTTTACAGACACAAGCATCGTCCCAATTCAGCAGCTGTGATCTTTGAGGAACCCGCTGTCCCACAGCTGTGCTGTCCCATTTAGAGGCTTCTTCAAATGCAGCTGACAAATGAGTCTTCTCCGCGGGCCACGAAGGGCGGCCCAAGCTCTTTGAAGATTCATTGTGTGTCAGTTCAAATCAGACAAAAAACTCTCGGGAAGACACTTAAATGTGAGTATTTGGCTTCTACCCATTCAAACACCTTGTGATGTAAATGTTAAAGGCGCTGTGGGGACTATCAAGACAAGCTAGAGTTTTTCAGGGTTAAAGACTCAGTTCCCCCCAGAACTTGCATGCACTTTAGTGAGAGAGTGACTCTTGTAAAGGTGTGCAATTGTTGAAAAATAAATAAATAAATGGGGAGCAGATCCTCTTTTTAGCACCTTTGTTTGAGACAACTCTTTACCGGATATAATGCAACAAGTGAATGTATTTAACAACTGTTACGTCTTGCTACTGTTTGAAACACAAAAACAAGCAAACTTTGTAACCTCAGCTTGCAGTGTAGTTTTGTAGATGGCCATATTTACTGCCACTCACAGTCCAGTGCTCTGAGATGTGTCTGTGACGCGTAACTTAAGTGAATCTTGGTTGTGTCCTACCAGTGCTCATCTACCAACTTCAACCTCACCAAGCACAGCAAACGTAACCTGGCTCTTCATTGGATTGACAGACTCTCATGCTTGAACAGATCACTGCAGAATAACTGCTCCATGCAGGTTGGAACGAACAATAACGCAAACAGCTTGTGTAAATCCATAAAACATATTTTTTCCCAGTAGAGAAAAACACACATCTCTCTTCTCACGGCTTAACTTTGTTGGTTTATGTACTGTCGTCATAGAGACTTCTATGTACTGTTAATCAGAACCTGACCTTTTTTTAAAGAGATGATCTGGTTTTAATCTGTGGATTGTAATGTAGCATATACATAGAGGTGGTGCATTTGTAAGAACACTTGGAAATTCTTCACAGAGACTTCTGATAAAATAAAGAAACTTGGCTATTTCATCTTATATCCAAATGATGGATTAAATTCTGGGACACACTGGAAGACTTTTGAAGCTTTGACAGATTTTGAAAACGTGAGGGAGCCTTCCCAAAAAGGCAAATTATGGTAGATTTAAGTTTGGGCTACAATGAAACACCACTCTAACAAACACTGTTTACCCAATATCAGAGTCCAAATCTTGAGAAATCTCTTACAACCAAACATGACTTGGGAATGAACAAACATGGTGGATGATGGGATTGTAGTCCAGAGTGCTACTGGGTCAGACATGTAGGGTCAGCTAGCGAAACAGTGGCGCCTGCCCATGTCACAACTGATAAAATGTAAGAAGAGATACTCGCTCCTTAGTCTCTCCTTTGTTTTGCAGAAACAGACTAACATTGGTGTTAATCTCTACTATCAAACTTAATGCACTGTCATGTGTTTTCTCTTTCTACTGTTACATGTTTTAGACTGTGTGTTGTAGGTTGGCGGCTCCAGCTAGCTTTGACTTTGGCAAGGCCACACAAAGTATTGACAGAAAATGGCCTGAAATGTGCTTTAACATTTGTTTCTCACTGACCATATCACCACCACAGACTCTTTTGCTGAGTGAGTTATTCCTCATACAAAAACTCCCTCCTCTCCTCTCTAAGCCCACTGGGCAGTTTGTTTTCCTGACGCAGGTTACACTGAATTAATTCCTGGCCCCTTCATATACTTCCCTCTTTCTGCCATCAGGCTCCCCCTCTTCATCTTTACTTTCATTTTGGTCCAACAGGATGTGTGTTGTTCAGCCCGTCTCTGCTCTCCCCTGTCATTTTAGAATCACTTTGAGTCCCAGCACTCACCTGGAAAGAGCACAAACGACGGCTGATTACCTAACAGCTGCTGAGCTGTTGTGTAACAATTATTCTATTTTTGTTGCACTTTTTTTTGTCTGTCTTTGTGTCTCTACTTTCATCTGCTTTTTTTCTACTTCATGTTATTAGTGGTATGACTCCTATCAAAGACACTCTCCAAATCTGGAACATGGTGTCTGAAACGCTGATGTGTACTTTACACTCTGTGATGAATAAAGTCTGAATGACAGTTGTGACTGATCATCGTGACGGCAGGAGCAGGAAAAAACATGACGGCGACAGAAACAGCTCCTAGTGGAGCCTGAATTACACTCAGATATATAAAGAAAGTCAATCAATCTGAATTCATAGAATGCCAAATTACAACATATAGTATCTGAAAGTATGAAGTCAGATCTTATTTTAACGTGTCATAAGAACAGCACTATGCAGCATCAAAGGGGCCATGAGGTCAACTCTTTTGAAGCTGGTCACAGTGACTCCCTGTTTTGAAAGTGAAAAACAACTATTCTATGTTAAAGACAACTTTTTACTAGATACAATATGACAAGGTTATGTATTAGTCAACAGGTACATAGTGAAATGTGACAGCAAACTTAATAAGTTTGTTGCGTGGTTCAGTGAACAGCTATATTTAGTGTTACCCATATAGCCCAGTGCTGGACCTATCAGTACTGTGTAGTGTTAGTGAATCCTGGTTATGTCCCACCAGTGCTCATCTACCAACTCCAACCTCACCGAGCAGAGCAAACATAACCAGGCTCTTAATTTTATTGATAGACTCTCAGGTTTGAACAGATCACTGCAGAATAAAATGGCATGTGGGTTTGAATGAACATTTACACAAATGGCTTAGTTCATGTTTTAGCCTTTAGTTGATGCTCTATCACTCTCTTGTTTAGCTTTCTTCTGCTCTCCTGTCCTTCTTCTGTCAGATAAGCTCCACTGTCCATTATTATTATTAAATAAAGTCTAGAAAAGGAAAACACAGATCTCTCTTCTCACTGCAAAACTTTGTTAGTCAGCATGGTGTTGCCATAAAGACTTTGATTAACCATAAATCAATATGGTTCAGTCTAATCCAATCGGGAATCTGGGTATTAGCATTTAAAAACAACCTATAACCTATTAGCATTTAAAAATAACCTAATATGGCACTGATGATCTCATTTTAAATTGGGGGTTGAGATCAGGCATGAATCTTCATATATGACTTTTCAAGAACACTTAAAAAGCCTGTACTATCCCTCTAAGCAAGTTACAATAGAAAGAAAAAACTACCTTTCCACTTCCAGAAACCTTAAGCAGAACCAGACTCATGTGAGACAGCCATCTGCTGAGACCATGTGAGGTGTTTCCTCTGTCTTTCTCCTTAGCCTAATGGTTTGGTTTTATCTTTGTTGGTTCGGTCCTGAAAGCCTTTAATCCCCTGGTGGGTCCCCATGGGCAGGTGGTTCTACAACTCAAAACTTTAAACAAAAAGTGTCCAGTCTGATGTCAAAGAAGGCGTTTTAGAGGAAATACCATTAACACATTGCAAAACATTGTGAAAAAAAGCCCAACTTACTTCCACCCAAGCAGAGGATTTAGAGTGCAGGAGCCAACGTAAAAATGTGCAATCACTGGGCAAACCCAAGAAAGAGGAAGGTGCTGACACATGCTCTTTCATGGAGGAATGGATCATGGATAATTTGGAATTCAAAAATCATCTGTCTTTGAATCATGTGCATTTGACCTGAACTCATTATCATAGTGTTTTTCCTCATTTTCATAAAAGTAACCAACTGAAAATGAAGACAATAAGGCTCCTTCCTCAAAGGAACAAAACAATGAAGAACAAAGAAATGTAACAAGAATGTAAAGAAATGTTTTTCATGTATAACAGTCGGTAGTACACAATGCTCTGTTAAGTGTGTAAAGTGTATATTTGGATTTTTTTTTCTAATGATAATCTAAGTTTTGACACTTCTAATTCAAGCCTCACATCAGGAGAAGTTCAGGAAAGTCAAGACAAAACTATTTAAACTAGTATTGGCACCAATACCTGTGATTTTTTTAGAGCTCACTACTTCATGAGGGATGGAGCAAAGACTGAAAAGAAAAGCTTTCATTTGGTTTTCAGCCTTTGATTAAAACACTGTGATGTCTATTTGAGGACCTAGGGGAGGACTACAAGTGGGCAGTCAAACCTTGACTTAATGAATATTTCACCTGTGATCACGCCCCAAATCCACAATTCGAAAACGCAAATGCAAATCCTGGAAAATGCAAGTGAATCTGTGGTTTGTGAGATGAAATCTTTGATTTGAAAAAAAATGTGGATTTAACAAGAAAAAAAAAATTCAATCATAAATATATTTCATTTATTCATTGGTATCATTTGGATTTTTAAAATCACAATTTTGTTTGCAAAAATTTTTTTGGTTTCAAATTCATTTTTTTTTATTGCATAATATTGACAGAAATTTCTCTCCAAATTTATCTTGGTGTTAAAATATATGATCGTAGAAGTTTTAAAGAATAGCAGAAAGTGTATCCAAAACAGAAACCACACTGATTATGAAATAATTTTACATTCTGTTGAACTACAATGGCCATAATGATTGGCTGAAGTGGCTTCTGATGATTTTATCTATAGTTGTGCAGGACTAACCTTCCAGTTTCATCTATGGATGTTTTGTTTACTTTATTTACTGTGTGTTGTTCACCTGTTATAGGCAATCATTCAACAACACTTTACAAAAACCATAACGTTCGAAGTGCTCTCCCGTGAAAGACTTGTTTTCAACCTTTTGTTCTCTCTTCCAGTCACACTACAGAAAGGGGAGCTGTGTTTGTGTGTGTCTGTGTGTGTGTGTGTGTGTGTGTGTGTGTGTGTGTTATTGCTGTTAAACCTCATCAGCTCAGCCTCTAGAATCAGACTCCATACCTCCTCCTGGCTGTTGATGTCTCTCACGAATTCAGGGAGTGTGAGCTGGCTCTGGAGGCTGACACATACACACACACACACACACACACACACACACACACACACACACACACACACACACACACAACTCTATCACCATCATGTTTCCAATGGTAAAACACAAAAAGATGCTGAACTTGTAAAAATACAGCTGCTTGGATCGTTTCAGGTTCAGATTGGCTCTGGCACTGTTGACTGTTGATCCACTCAGCGATTCTGTTGGAGTCCACTTTGTTGCTTCTGCAGAGAAAGAGGCCAAAACAAACATTTATACGGTCGTATTTACATTCATCTGCTCACACAGTCATATTTAATTCTGTTTGATGCAAAGACAGACAGGAGGCTACTACAACAGAATCATCCCTCAGATTAAAGTTGGGATTATTGGGTTGAGGCAGAGATGATGGTTGAGGTGAGAGAATGTCTTTAGAGACCAAACTAAATTTCCCATAAAAACATGATGTTGACCTCCAGTTGATGAAGATTTTAAGAATGGTAAAGCCATTATAAATAGAAGGAAAAAAAGAATAATAATTCTCTTTTTTTATAATATCAACCTCGACACGAACCTGAAATAGTTTTTGCTGTTGTTGCTTGACTGTTTTGCTTTCTTCAATTTTTTGATGGAGCCACACTTTTATGTGCCCATCAAGACTCTCTCTCAGATCTCTATTGTCTGTGACAGCTTTGGGTCTATGTGGTGCAGATTGAGAATTTTTATACCATGCTGCCCCCTCCTGGTAGTTTTACTTTACAAGCATAAGAGCAGCTATTTTTTGGTCATGGGTTTAATGTTCAAAGCAGTGTTTCTTTTGCGTAAATAGGGGTTTTTAGTCGGAAAATTTCAGCAGTTGAAGCAGCTGGTGGCCTCTTTTGGAGACATCCATGGTTGGTAGATGTGAAACACTAACAACTCTGCAGATACCTAAGCTATTTATCTGATACAACTGTGATCCGTCTTCAGGAAAATAAATATCAGACAATGAACAGACTGTGATAAAATTGGTTTGTGGTTGATTGGTGGATGACTGTCATTTTTTTTTTTTTTTTTTTTGGAGGGGATGCTCAGTTTTTATTACTCATCGAGTAAAATATCAGGTCACTGATGGTCCCTCAGTGTATTGTTAAACCTTAATTGTAATTTGTGGTCTACATGCTGTCTTCATGGGGAGTTTCTGGAGAGCAGAAAACAAAATGATGTTTGAAGCAATGAAGTTTGAAATCATGGTGGAGGAAATAAAAAATAGAGACACAGCACACTCTTATATTTGGTAGGACCAACTATAGCTTTGATTCCAGAACTCATTCACTGTGGCATTGTTTCGATAAGCTTCTATAATGTCACAAGGTTTATTTTCATCCAGTGTGTCATTAATTTTTCACCAAGATCTTGTGTTGATGATGGTAGAGTCTGACCACTGCACCAAGTCTTCTCCAGAACATCCCAAAGATTCTCAATGGGGTTAAGGTCTGGACTCTGTGGTGGACAATCCATGTGTGAAAATGATGTCTCATGCTCCCTGAACCACTCTTTCACGATTTCAGCCCCATGAATCCTGGCATTGTCATCTTGGAATATGCCCATGAAAAAATCCATTGATGTTATAACCTGCTCATTCAGTATATTCAGGTAGTCAGCTGACCTCATTCTTTGGGAACATAATGTTGCTGAGTGATTCTCTGAATGCGATGCACATTGGGTTCTCTGGTTAGTGAAAAAATTACCACAAAAACATTGTTTCTGAACACTGCATCTTATGATGGACTATTTGAACCTCTTAGAAAATATTTTTTCTGAAACAAATTCAAGCTAATTCTTTTACTGCCTTGGTAATCACCCTCCTCCCTTTTGCTCATTCCAGGTGAGGCTGCTGATTGTTGATGAGGCTCACCTGGTGACAGCCTTTAAAAGCTCGGTGCAGCCTGCAGTCGGCAGAGGCATTTTGAGTTGAGAACTGCTGCCCTGCTGCCTCTCAATTTGGACTTTGTTTTGTGTTTTTAGTAGTTGCACTTTGTTCCTGGTGTTTTCTTAATAAACCCCTATTTGTATTGTTTGAGGTGTTTTTTTGTATTTTCATGTGAGTCTATTGTGGATTGTTGTTAGCCACATTGGGCCATCTATAGTTGGGGCATATCAAATGGGGGCTCGTCCGGGATTTGAACCTCTCGCAGATCCCTGGTTCAAGTCACATTAGTAGAGCTTTATAAATAAAATAACTAAATTCAATTTATGGTTTAGAGCATATAGTAATGTTATTTCATCCTTGCTACAAAACCAGTATTCTAATAGTGCCAGCTGTTGTTTTTCTTGTGTAGATATGCCAAGGCTCAGAAGGTCTCGTTGTGGCGCTGGACTTGCTCGGTATCGAGACTTCCTAGAAAGGAAGCAGTAGACACAAAACCAGTGGCACAATTCATAGATTGTTTTGGTACATTTTGTGTTAATGCATGAAACAGAAAGGATACCAACATTTTAGGAAATCTTTATTCTTTCTCATTCAAAGCAGTCCAAGTTTTCCGAAAAGCTATGTCTAAATCTCAAACAGATATAAGCAAGCAAGCTGTATTAAATTGTCTGATGCAACTCTGGATTGAGTACAGTTGGACTTCTGTTGTCATGAACACCAGCAGACTCCACAGCTCTTAAGCTGGACAGACTGTTGCCAGCTTCTGTTATAACAAGAAGTGTTAGGAAAAAAGTAAACACAGCCCTGACTTTGGCACTTTGGGAATATTAACGTTGCCCACTTCAATAAATGGTCAATTTTATCAGTGTTGTTGATCAGTTATAGCGTCCTTGCCGTGTAGCATTTACAAAGGTCAATATTGACATATTTGATTTCAATATTCTAAACAATGCTCCTAAGGTACACAAAGGTATCCTGGGCATGATGATCTTAGAGTACAGGCCACAGATCTCTTCTTGATATTTTGATCTATGGCTGGTTGCACTTCGCAAGCATCCCTTAGCTCCTGGAAATTACAAGTTACAAAAGTAAGCCACAAAGCATAGAAGTGCATGAGTACAATAGTGCAATGCAGATTAAGTATGGAGTATGGCTGGAGTTATAGTGTGTAAGTGCAGATCTTAAGGTCAGTTATTGAAACTTCAAAGCCCCAAGGCATTTTTCTGTACTTTACATCCCAATAGTGCATTCCCAGCTTCCACGCACTCACGCACAAGTGATGCTGAAAGACAAAAGGAAAACAAAAAAAGAAAGAAAAAACATTAGTAGACTGAATGTTGTCAAACAGTTGGTGCACTCGATAACGACCCTTTTACTTTAAACTATTACCTTTCTGAGCACGGAGCCATGACACAGCCTTCATAGCCAGAAGCTCCCACTCTTCCTGGGTGTCCATCTTGAAACCATGAAGCCAGATCAGAGACAGAATGGTGGCCCATACGTCCTGCTTCACCTAACCACCAAACCAGGGTCAGAGCACAGAGAAAACTTCAGACACTGAGGTTCACAGACAAAATCTTCTTCATGATTTTGAGCAAAAATTTACTCAAACAAGACAGTTTAATACTTTGAAACAAAGCTTTCCCTTATGTATTACATCTCTTCATTGTACAAACATGTTCATGAAAAGGGTTTCACAGCGAGTACATTATAAATATTCATTTTTATAACAACACACCGATGCAGGCTTTGGCTTCTCCACTTCTTCTCTGGTCTTTCCCAGAGCTGTAGCCAGAGCTTGATCGAGGTCCCAGCAGCCAGACGCCTTTTGCAGGGAGACCAGCTGAAGAAAAGGGTCCTTGGGGGGCTGAGAGGGCGTGCTGGCTTCTGACAAAAAAAATTAGTATTCAAGGATAAAAAGGTCTGTGTGGACACTGATGCGTATAAGGTAGTCAGTGTTACTCCTTTTGTCTGGTTGAAAATATTGTATTGAATTAGATATAAGTATATCGTAGTTTGGCTGCTCCTCTTACTTACAGTCAGGCTCAGCTCATGTACACAATAAATGAGTTGCTGTGTCATTGGATACTTTTATGGAAAAAGATTGTTCCATTTAGTTCTGAAGAATGTTGTTGAGGTTTAGTGTCTGTTAATGTGATTTAAAGAAATAAATGTTCACTCTTGTCATCTTTGCTCTCTGTCGTAGACAGTTTTCAGGATTTGACTCACAAACTAGTGTCAAAACTCACACTGCACCAGTCTAAGCTGTGACAGTAGAGCAGGGGAGGGGGCAAAGTGCTCGTAAGTGAAGTGAGTGAGTGAGTGAGTGGAGCATATGCAGAGATGAGAAACTGAAACTTAACTATGGTCACAGATATGAGGTGCTTTAGGAAAATCAATACATACTTATTAGTTAGATATTAGATATAGGTCTCCCTGGAAATATTGAAAATCTATCGAATCATTCCAAATAGAAGCCACTTAAAGTCCAGAGTGACCTCTAGAGGTCTTCTTTTTTTCATTATACATTTTTTGACCAAGTTGCATTAGTCAATCGAGATTTCTTACCAGGTTTAGGGCTCGCTTTTGATCTTTTCTTGAGACCAGAGAAAAACCCCAAAGATTCAGATTCTTCCATGCTACCTGTGAAGAGATTAATTAATAATAAAATAATAAGAATATCTAAAAGAAAACAAAATGTGGCACATTTCAACAATCACTCAGCTAAGAACAATCGCCACAAATAAAAAATTATTAGTCCAAATTCATTTCAAAACAAATCCACCTGCCAGGGCTTTGTTTAACCTTTTAAGCTTAGATCAGTTATCACATCAAACATGCATGTTAATGTCAGTGTTGTCACTGAGAACTGTCTAATAAACACTGATACGTATAAGGCAATTTATGTTGCTTCTTTTGTCTGTTTGAAAATGTGCAGATGTGTTGCCGTTAACAATATGTCAATTAACATGTGAATAGGTGTTTTGTGGCTCCAAATTGTGATGTTCTTGTTAATCTTGTCAGTGCATCAATTGTATAACATTGTGTTAATTCAGCTATTTGGTCAAGAATGAAAAGATATTTTGACAGTTGCAGTGAGTCCTACAAAAGGCAAAGAAATGACAAGTGCAGCATATTAACGTTATGAACTGACTTTGAGAAAAAAAAGTCCATTTTAAAAAATTCTAAATGAGGTTAAAACGAAGGCTTGTAGTAGTGTTAGCCTCTCTGTCAGGTTCTATTTGGGAATAAATGTTTGAGCAAACAATTTTATGTTCTCTACTTTTGGGTAGTGTCTCAGCACGAAAAAATTACAATCCTGTAACTTCAGGGTAAACGCCAGAGCTTGCGTGCTTTAGTCATAATCATTATCGGTATTTTGAAACCTTTCTGTCACTTGTGGTTAGTGGTTGGGTGAAGACATTTACTGAAAGAAAATGAGTTTACTCTTTTTAAATCATAATGACAACAGAAACTTCAAAAATGACCCTGATCAAAAGTTTATATACTCTGGTGGTTTTGGCCTGATAACATGCACAAAAGTTTACAAAAATGGGTTCTAATAGCTGCTAAAGGTAGCCATCCTCACCTGTGATCTATTTGCTTGTAATCTGTGTGTGTGTGTGTATAAAAGGTTAGTGAGTTTCTGAGCTCCTGACAGACACGTGCATCTTTCACTCAGTGCTGCGCTGAAGTTTCTGGTTTCTGACTCTTGAGGAAAGCAAAAGAGTTGTTGAAGGATCCATAGGAAAAGTTGATCCAACTGTATAAAACAGGGAAGGGATATAAAAAGATATCCAAGGAATTGAGGATGCCAATAAGCAGTGTTCAAACTCTTATTAAGAAGTGGAAAATAAGGGATTCTGTTAAAAGCAAACCACGGTCTAGAAGACCAATACAAATTTCACCTCCAACTGCCAAGAAAATTATTTGGGATGCAAAGAAAAGCCCTCAGATAACTTCAGCTGAAATACAGGACTCTCTGAGAAAATTGGTGTGGATGTTTCAAGATCCACAATAAGGGGGCACTCGAAGAAACACGGGCAGCATGGCTGGGTCGCCAGGAGAAAGCCATTTCTACGCAAATGCCTCAAAATATCCCGCTTACAATACGTCAAACAGCACAGAGACAAGCTTCAAAACTTCTGGAACAAAGTCATTTGGAGTAATGAGACCAAACTTAAACTTTTTGGCCACAACCATAAACGCTACCTTTGGAGAGGAGTTAACAAGGCCTATGACAAAAGTTACACCATTCCTACTGTGAAACACGGAGGTAGATCACTGGTGTTTTGGGGATGTGTGAGTTACAGAGGCACAGGAAAATCAATCAAAACCAATGGCAAGATGATTGCAGCATGGTATCAGAAAACTCAAAAGAAAAATTTGCTTTGGCTACAGCAGAATAAAGTGAAGGCTCTGGAGTGGCCATCTCAGTCTCCTGACCTCAATATCATTGAGTCACTCTGGGGAGATCTCAAACCTGCAGTTCATGCAAGACAGACCAAGAATTTACAGGAACTGGAGGCTTTTTGCTGAGAAGAATTGGCAGTTTTACCATCTGAGAAAGTAAAGACCCTCATCCACAACGACCACAAAAGACTTCAAGCTGTTATTAAATACGTGGTACTTAGAACTGGTGCATGTAAACTTTTGATCAGGGTCATTTTGGAAGTTCTGTTATCATTACCATCTAAAAAGAGTGAACAGTTGATTGTTAATAAATGGCTTCACCCAACCACTAACCATGAGTGACAGAAAAGTTTTTGTGTTATCATTTATATTTTCTGAGAAAAGGCTAGAAATCAGAAATCCTGCTTGGGGGTGCACACTTCTGAGCACAACTGTATGAGTTGCTGTTGGAAAATATCCAAGCCTTCCAATGATCCTTCCAATGAGCGATACATACTTATCAGAGTATCTCGACCTCTGTATGTTTTTTTCTCTTCATGATGCATTTTTTTGACTGATTAGCATCAGTCACTAAATATATCTTACTACATTTGGGGCACCCCTTCAATGTTTTCTTCAAACCTGAGAAAATCACAGGAGATGTATTTATTTCGTGCTCGGTAGGTCTGTGGGGAGATTAAATGATAATAGGATAATATCTTATCAGAACAAATTGTGGTGCATTTCAACAATCATTCACCCCAGAACACTCTCCATGTGAAAAATACTAGTTCAAAGTCTTTTCATAACAGATCCATCTGCCAGGGCTTTGTTTAACCTTTTAAGCTTATATCAGTTATCACATTAAACATGCATGTTAATGTCAGTGTAGTCACTGAGAACTGTCTGATACACTCACCTTGTCATGTCAGACCCATGGCACAAAAATGTGGATGCATCATCAATTTAATTCACTTGACTATGAAAGAAGCATGTGGGGTGTGACACATCATGTTTTGAAAAAAAAGAGTGAGAAAGAAAATTATGCAGAAGCATGATGATGCCAGCGAGTGTGGAGCTGCTGTGTTCAGATAGTAATGTGTAAGCTAACCATGACTGGTTGTTTGAGTCACACTGATCACTAAAAGCCCATTTCAACACACTCCTGCATCAAGCCTCCATCAGGAAGTGAAAAAAAAATCCTAATGGAGTTTTGATGCTGAAATGTGTAAAAGTGTGCTTTCAGGGCAAAAGAGAGTGATTTCATTTCTTTCTTTCTTTTGTTTCTTAATTTAAGATCTTCAACTGTTTGACTCACTTCCTTGTGGCATGCTCATCTGATTTGAACCTTTGAGATAGAGAAAAATTACATTTTTACAGATCAGTTTAAAACGGGAAGTAGCCAACAAGATATTTAGCTTTAAACAAATGTGCTTTATTGTTTAACTCACGTTCTAGGAAGCCCAGATCCATGCCATTATCCATGTACACACCTTCACTTTCCATTATAGCTTTGAGATAATAAATTAGATCTTTAGAGATCAATTTAAAACTAATGAAAGCATGAATTTGCCAACATAAAATTTAGTTTTTTACAAATGTGTTAAACTGTTTAACTCAAAGCACATCTTATCCAGTTGACCTTTAAAATGAAAAAATAGATCTTTAGAGATCACTTAAAAACGTGTCAACATGAATTCACCAACATTAAATTTAGCTTTTTACTTACAATTCTCAAGCATTATGCTACAGCTCTGGCTTCCTGTGAAAGATGAGAAAAAAAGGAAAAAAACAAAACAGTTTTAAAAACAAGTCTCTCACACCCCTTTTCGACACAGTGAGTGCTAGTTGTAGTTCCAGGCCAGTCTTTGACTTAGTGCTGGTTCTTTGTGTTCCTGCTAACAAAGAAACGGCTCCAGGTGCTAAAAACTGGTGCTTATCAAGCACTAACTCTTTGCTGGGTCAGGGCGAAACACTGACCACGTCAGGGGCAGAGTTACCATGACCATCAACAAACTACAGCAAACAGCCATCTTTAAGAAGAAAAGCTGTTTGTCTGTTATTTTGTTGGAGTTTTCTCATTCAAAACTTGAAATGTTGTTGAAATTAAAGCAGCATAATATTACCTCTCTCATAGTTCAGCTCTTTACCTCGTACTGTAATAAACCTCGTGGTGCAACCTGGACACATCCTCAGTGACGCTCCCATAAGGGTCATAAGGTGTTTCGGGTCTCAATCAGACACCCTCACCCGGGCGACCCAGCCAGGGGTGATCAGTCCCCTGACTTGTGACCAGGTAGTGCACTACGCCTCCCCCCTTCTCAGCCAGAGCCACGAGAAGCCTTTTCTGTCGCTTCCAAGATGCCCTTCGTGGTTCTTCGCCCCACAAATTCCTGGGAGCCCCAAGACCCGGTGTAGGGACTGCAGCCCAGCTCAATAGGCTGGCAGTGAGCCTTACACCCATTCCTCCTGCACTCAGCCACAACATCAAGACCATGTCTGGCCGGAGTGTTGTAGCTGCAAAGATGTCCAGAAACCGCAACTGCCTCCTCAAGTCAACCAACAGCTGCCAGTCCCTTGCTGTTGTGAGCAGACCCCCCTGGCTCTTCTTGGAGGGTTGAGGTGACTCCCTGGCTTGGACAAAGGCAATCGTACTCTTGGTTGGATGTTGCTGCTTACTGATGTTGAGCCCAGTGCAGATGGTGTCTGCTATTACCTGTAGGACCTGGTCGTGGCGCCAACGATACCTGCCATCTCCCAAGGCCTTTGAGCAACAGCTGAGGATATGTTCTAATGATCCACTTTTCTGGCAGAGCTGGCACGCAGGTGAGTCTACCAGGCCCCCAGGTGAATTGGTTCGCGGGGCTTGGGAGGATATCATAAACCAATTGGACCAAGAACTTGATGTGCTGTGGCTCCGCCTTCCAGAGTTCGGTCCAGGTGATCTTGCGCCCAACCACTTGGTCCAGGCCCCCTGCTTGCTCATGCCCACCACTCTGCTGAAGCGAGCCTCCTCCACCTCAGCACAAACCTCCTCCTGAATAAGCTTTCACCTTTCCTTCCCCGTTGCTATGCTGTAGCATGATTTTTGGGTTGCTACCCAGAACATCCATGGATCCAGGATCCAGGATGCCATGCTGACAGTTCCAGGCCTTAAACTTCCCCGGAAGTCCTGACTTGTCTACAGCTGAAAACTCTGTTGTCTTATTTATCAGACTAATGAGCTCTGTTATATGCCTAAATTAGATGACAGGATTATTTCTGTCTCCTGTTCATGACACTGCCCTGCTCCCTGCGGGCACGCTCACCCTCGATATAGCTGACTAAGTGCTCAGAGAACCTACACAAGAGACGTAGAAAAAATCTCTGCTTTTGTTCATACGTGTTCATTACATGTGTAAGATAAAGAAAAGCAAGATCTGTAGAGATCAAAAAAGGACATTTGAATGACCCAACAAGAAATTAAGCGTTCTCTGCATGTGATTAACTGTTGAACTCACGGGGTTGATGGAGATCCATTTGGTTTTGGAGTATTCCATGGCGGAGTGCACCTTTGAGGTAAAGAAAAAGAAAATTTTTAGAGATTAATTTTAAGTGATTAAATTAGCCAACAAAAAAATTAAGCGTTTTATGCATGTGGTAAACTGTTGAACTCACGGGGTTGTTGGAGATCCATTTGGTTTTGGAGTATTCCATGGCGGAGTGTACCTTTGAGGTAAAGAAAAAGAAAATTTTTAGAGATTAATTTTAAGTGATTAAATTTGTCAACAACAAAAAATTAAGCGTTTTATGCATGTGGTAAACTGTTGAACTCACAGGGTTGTAGGAGATCCATTTCGTTTTGGAGTATTCCATGAACTCCATGAGTATCGAACTCATGGGGTTGCCAAGCAAAAACGTTTTTGGATGCTCTATTTTCTTCAAAGTAAAGAAAAAGGAAATCTTTAGAGATCAATTTACACAGTCTATTTATGATGTGAAATCTGTGAAGTATGAGCGCTGCGACCATTCTCTCAATGACCATTTTAATGAATAACTGGGTTGTTAGAGGACTGTCGATCCTCAATGACCAAACATAAGCCAAAAAGTGAGTTCAGTTGCAACAATAATTGTTGTGTTCTCCACTGTGCTGACTCTGAGGAGACCGCGTCTTGCAAAGAGATGCTTCATAAAGACGTGGTTCCTTTTGGAGTTGTGTGACCGCCGGCCGCGCTGCAGGGGGTGAAATCGCACCAGCACGGTTTGAATGAGCAGTGTGAACGCGTCCTCAGTCATCCATCCATTATTCGCTTATCCATCATTATCAGTGCCATCAAACTTGAACCATAAAGGCAATTTAAAATAAAAAACAATTAGATAAGCACTTTAAATTTCAACAATCAAAGACAATTTTAGCGAAATTATGAGTGGGACTTCAGTGCATCAATTTTGATTAATGAACTAAAGAATAAAAAAGAGTTGGAAAAAAATAGTTGCACTCCCTATAACAGAACATTTTCCCTTTTGCTCCTCTCACGCTCCTCTTTTCTCTTTCTTCTAGATAGAAATTTCTTTTTTTGTGTAACAGCAGTAGTTTTCAAAGGCCTATGTACACAGTTCACAGTGTTTAGAAATTTGAATACCTATCTAACTGTCATCAAGCAAACTTATCCTCATTAAAGCAAAGATCAACCGTGAAACAAAAAAAAAAAAAACAAACAAAAATAAAAGCCACCCACCCCTACCCCCCAAGGAGTGCCATCTACTGTTACATACACAAAGTTTGACTGTTTCAGCTCTGCAAAAAGGAGTTCAAAGAGGGACACACTTTTTTTTTTTTCAAACTTGTCAACTTTATCTTTTAGCATAAATTATATTCTCTCTAAGTAAAGGGTTTCCATCATCATCTCTGTTAACCAAAGACTAAAAGTAAATGCTTTTTTTTTTACTGCACTTTGACAAAATCATAAAATGCTTGATGCTTTCTCCAACAATGCAACTTCAATGCAACTATTGACACTGATTTGCAAACTTGTGGTTAAATTTTCTTCATATCCAATCAGAACTGAACACAGGATTCTTTCAAAGAAGAATCTCTAAAATACTCACTGGATGTTGGAACATCTCTGCGCACCAATGGTCCCTGTATTGCCCCACCACTGCTCTTGTTGACAGCGATAAAGGCAGTGAAGGCACTGCTCACTCCAGACTGCACACTGAGCTCCACCACCTTCTCTTTCACTCTCTTATCCTTCTGTTCTCTTTCCTCCATCTCCAGGCTGCGAATTAGAGTCCGTGCAGCTAACCTGTGGATCATCAGTCTGAGCAGAATAGAAGAGACAAAAAATAACTGTGTGTAGATTTAAAATCATACTAAACCTTTTTTTCATTCATCATTAGTTAAAGGGACTGAGAGAACTTTCTAAGTGATCTTGAAAGTCTTGAATTTAGATTTAAGCCTGATCATAGTCCACATATTAAAATGACACTAGCACCAAAAATGGCTATTTTTCGGCTTCTCCATCAGGTCCAGCAGGACTGAACTGATTTACGGCCCACAGAAATCTCTGACATCACCCCACAGGCTGATGAAGTTTAACAGTGAGAAGAGGCCACCAGTCAGTGATCCTACCAGTGATCATCTACCAACTCCAACCTCACCAAGCAGAGCAAATGTAACCTGGGTCCTTATTTTATTGATAAACTCTCAGGTGTGAACAGATCACTACAGAATAACTGCTGCATGTGGGTTGGAATGATCACAAACAACATCACATAATCACAAACAGTTTAACTTCAAATCCAAACTCAAAACTCATCTGTTTCACAATACATACTGTTTTTAACTGCTCCCTATTGTCCCTTATTCTATTGCTTTTATGTTGTTGTTTTTAACTTTATTTTGTTTTTATGTGTTTTTCTTTTACCCTTTGTAAGGCGACCTTGGGTGTCCTGAAAGGCGCCGTGAAATAAAATGTATTGTTATTATTATTATTATTAATAACCTGTGTTTTAGCCTTTAGCTTGTGCTCTTTCACTGCCTCATTGAACTTTCTTCTGCTCTGACGTCCTTTCTCTTTTTGACAGTCCAGTGTCCAGCACAAGTAAGGAATAATCCTCCAGCAAAGAAAAATGCAGATCTCTCTTCTCTGCTAAACTCTGTTGTCCATTGTGGTATTGTCACAGGGACTATTGCCATAAATCAATCCTGTTTGATCTGACTGCCAAGCTGAGAAATAGCACTGATGATCTGATTTTAAGTTGTGGATCATGGTCAGACAAATATCTAGAATTGGGGGGTTTTTTTTCTAGATCATTTAGAAAGTCCTTTAATGATAGTAACATATATAATTTAAAAATTGAGTCAAACAAAAAAATTAATAGCCAGTTACAGTTGCGTGAGTGTTGACTTGCTAATTAGCTTAAAGGCAGCGTATGCAGAATTTTCATAAAGATTTAGTTTTTACAGGAATAATCCTGCTCAATCATCATCTCTAGGCCTTTGCAATTGTGTAACAGTCAGTGGCAGCCCGTGACCAATTTCACAGAGGAAGCCAGTTGGGTTGCAATCAAGACCATAAAGCCTAATATATGAGATTTATAAGAGTGATCATTATAATATAACTCTGAAGTTGCGTTCAACTTAATAAAGCCACTGATTTAACAAAAAAGAAAAAAACGCAAAGAAGTTTATTAAACTCGTTTCTAACGAGACACTCGAGGTCCCCATCTCCGTCCATCTTCATTCGCTAGCTTAGCTCCCTGTCTGTCTGCAGCGCCGGAGTGTAAAGTTTGTTGAAGACAGTTAGGCTGGCTGCTAGTGGTCAGAGATCGGTGCAGAGCAGGAAGTGTAAGAAAGATAGCTTGTGATTGGTTAGATACTACTTGATTCTGGCCTCCTGTTTTTTTTTTTTTTTTATGATACATTGGCCGTCAACTGAATGATGACGACTGCGAGCCTGACTTGAATCTGATTGGCTGACATGTATTTTTTTCTCCTTCAAAGGAGGCAGAGGGAACCTGGCCTCCGTCCACTCCTCACACAGCTGCACACAGCTGCGGGGGCGCTGTTTCGCTCCTTACATTTACCCAGAGAGGAAGTTCATGTGGATCGTTTTGATAACAACACAGTGACAAAAACTCAGTAAAATCAACAAAGTGGGGATGATTCATATTTTTCCTTTTATGTAATATTTTATTGAGTAAGCATGGCTTCCTTTGGCCTCCGGGAAAAACCGCCACTGGTGACAGTGTCTGTGTGTCCCTCACCCCCCTTAAAGACCCCCTCCCTCCCTGTTTTGTTAATACCATGCTGGACTCTGGACACTTCTGGGCAGGAGTTTTTATGGGTGGTAATCAGCCAGTGATGGCGTGCCCGGTGTGCATGTGTCTTTGTGTGTTGTTTATAGCGAGTGGGAGAAGCTACCCCTGAGCAGCTATGATAGCGGCCATAAAACAGAGAAAGAATGATTCTGTGTCTGCAGCGTATCTCGTTTACCTGCAGGAAGTCAGGTGTACGGCTCTTGAGTTTCTCTCACACGATGCTGCAGATGCTTCAGGGCTGTTTTTACTGTTTATGGTGTGTTTACAAAGCTACGACTGTTAGCCATACTATTAGCTACAGATAAAAGCAGTGAGCATGCGCAGTAGCTGACACTGAGCCACAGAGGAGAAGACGAAGTTTTGGGGCCGTTTGTAAACAGAAATGAAACCTATCAAAAATTTCTGCATACCCTTCCTTTAACATTATAAAAGCAAATACTACAATTTTATTTTAGTTTTAAATGGACTTTTTATTTATGGTAATATGAGGAAAAAAATATTTTCAAGATAATTAGTTCCAAGTCAATCATTTAAAAAGTGGCCCTGCTTTAATAAAGTTGTTAAAAGACAAGATGTAAGAAAAACATCCAGTTGTGTTTTTGAAGTGAATAATTTGTATGGAGTGCACCAAAAAGACTGTTCTGTCTGTCTGCATGATGATGGCCCTTTGAAGTCCACAAAAAACTGTAATTCACTGTTTGAGCCATGACCTTGAGTACAATACATCAGAAGAAGTGATCTCACTGATTTTAAAATGTTTAGTGAATGAAATTAGGCCAGAAGATTTTGTTGATCCAGATTACTGAAATCAAGCCTGTCATTGATGCAGTTTGTCTTTTTCTTAGGATAGTTACATTTGAACTCCTTTTCTCCTTAGTGTGTGAGCCATTTCCTCATGTTTTCCTTTGTTTCAAATGTTGCAAGTCTCTTCAATAAGCCGATAAATTTCTTAAAAATTACATTGAATTCATCACATGAGAGCTGTGTGGAGGAAAACAAAAAAGTTTTACCCAGGATCCTCTGCAGGTTTCAGACTAAATTGAAGCTGGTTCTGTGAGGGCTGACCTCCCAGGCTGTATTTAACTGTAACACAGCCCTCTGCTTCCTCTGGGATCTGAAACCAATCATAGGTTCATTACTCACATGTGGAAGGAGAAGAGGTGAAAGTATCACACGACTTCAGAGCAAAATCCAATTCACATTAAAAAACAAAACAGTTTCACGTTAATATGTAGCCTCTCCTCACCTGAGGTCTCTCAACTCGTATTTACTCTCAGGAAACTGGGACCTTTTCACTACACTAACCACCTCTCTCCTGTCACACTCTGTGCAGGAAACCATTTAGGGTACACTGACTCTACAGGTGGTGTGCTGGTTGCAGAGCAAATCGCAACGACTGCATCACCTGGTACATAAAGAAATGTTTGATTAAAAAAAAAAAAAAAAAATGACTTATCCACCTGGAACCAAAACTTTTATGTAAGCACTTTTTTTTGAATATTTAACATGGCAGAGATTCATATTTGAGTCTCATTTACCTTAGGCTGCATTCTGTCAGTGCCTGTAATGAACTGAGCATGACCCCCTCCTTCCTTGGCTAACCCATTGACAAGAGCTGTGCTGGCCCCTCCTCCAATCCCAAAAGAGAAACATCTGCAGAAAAGTTTGTTTTGTTGGTTTAGTTCTGCTTTTTAGATAGAAAGTCCACTGGCACTGAGGAATGTCCTGTATACTTATATGAGTGTTAAAGTCATGACACGTCACCTGTGGGAACCTGAATTCTTCTTTACCAGGTCAATAACTTTTTTGGTGTTTCCCACTTCTCCATCAGTGAAGACAAATACCTAGAGAGGAGCAGTTACCTCACATCAGAACAGTCACATGAGTGGTTTTCAGGGTTAAGTTTAAAACAAACAGGGGTCAGAAACCTGTGAGCTCAGATTTGTACAAAGTTAAAAACCAGATAAGTAGATTTTTTGTGATGTTAGACCAGTTCAGTGTGTTGTGTGTGGATGTGTTTGACTGAATTACTTGTCTTGGTTGGTTGCGGATGCAGGGCTGGCTGTAAATACGTTCAAGTGGTTTAAGGATCTCTGTTCCTCCCAGATCAGCCTCCATCTTCCCAACTTTCTTCAAAGCTTCTTCCATGGTCTTCTGACTGTACTCCACACTCTTACTGTGATTACATCAAAACATGCACATACAATAAAACACAAAAACAGGCAGATAAATGAAACCACTGGCAGGGACAAATCTGTTGGACTTACGGAAAGATGTGTTCAAATGAGGACCCAAAACTGTAAATGTTGAAATAGCAGCCCATTGGTAAGCTCTTCAACAGGAGAAGTAGAGTATCCTAAAGTGAAAGTGTAAAAGAAACAAAGCTGATCAACGCCTCTATAGGAGAACGATGATCCAAATGGGTATATTAAAAATATATGACATTAATACCCTGGCACTGCGAATGCGATGGCCACCCATACTGCCAGATCGATCCAGCAGACACACAAACTCTCCACATGAGGCAACTGAAGACATCACAGCCTGAGGGAACTCTGGGTATAGACTCAGCATCACAACTGGATCACTCATCAGAGAGCCTGAGACACAAAGAAAAACATGGAAACTTCTTTATGAGAATTCTTCCAGTTTCAGAAACACGTCTGCTGAAGGATTATAACTGTAAACTTTGAAAATTCAGAAAGGAACTTGATTCACCAGGTTTGTCAGAGGCTTGTCCCATCTCCACCACAGCAGTGGGCTGGTGGGCATCTTTGTAATAAATCAGAAGTTCAACATCTCTGTCAAACTTGTGTCCTGCAGCCAACTTTGTCTACAAAAAAAAAATTAACATAAAATCAATGATATATTCCAAATCTAGAAGGATGACGTGAGCAAACACATCAGCTCTTGACCTACAGAGGCTTTGGTTTGCTCTGAATTAAGGTGCTGAAGAGGATCAAGGGAACAGTTGGACTCGATTTTGGACACAGGACGAGGAGAGGACACTTGGGCGGAGAAAGACAGAGTGTACGGCACCAAAGAAGCTGGACACGAGGTTATTTGGACATTACCACTCCCACTGCCTCCACTTCCTTTAAGACAAGTAAAAACATTCATGTTAGAGACGTTAAATTCCATTTGAGACGCTTGGGAAGAATACAAGTTTTTAACTCAATGAACAATATTCAGAAAAGACAAGGACGAACTTCACAGGTTACAGTGAAGATGTTTTTATTCCGACATCTGCTCATAACAGTAAAGCTGATAAATAAATATGAAGATAATTTTATGTTTTAAAGTCATAGAAATAATATAGTGACAGAAGAATGGGTCAAGAATGACGGAACAGTTTTTTTTAAGAGCTCAACAAGAACAGTGAGGCTCCTCATTACTGAGCACTTTTTCACAAAGTTTGATTTCTATTTTGGAGAATTTTCAAGTTTTTTGAGCTGTGGTCTTAAATGTTTGATCAGCTGATGAACAGACTATTTCACTTTCATTGTTGTTTGCAATACTCACTCAATGCATTTTTGTATCACTCCCATTTCTGTTCTTTCTTTTGCATTTTCAAACTCTACTTAAAACCTTTTTAAGATCCAAGACAGATTGATCAGCTGATGAACAAACTATTTCACTTTAATTGTTGTTTGCAAAACTCATTTATTTTGTTTTTGTCTCACTCCCATTTAGTTAGGTAGTTACATAAAGGATTTTTGAAGTGTGAATACATGGTTTATTTTCATGATTTAGGACTGAATGAATGCAGAAAAACATGATGTTTTGTTTTTACAGAATGTGGCTTGGGCAAATGGTTGGGTTCTGTAAATTTTTTTGAGAAGAGACATAGGTTGGAATCACTCTCAATACATTCAGGTACCCTCGGAAACCTGTAGATCTGAAAATTTTGCCATTTTTTAGGGTTTGGATTGGACAAATGGTTTGTAACTGCCAGTCATTAATAAGAGTTTTTTTTCTTCTATTTTTGCCACCACCAGAGGTTCTGGTATCTCAAGGTTTAAACATGTTCAATCATTCATAAATATCTATTTTTAAAAAGTACCCAGAAAAGGCCTCAGTTGGCCTCTGTATTTGAAGGGCCAGGAACATTTTTTAGGATTTAAAAGTGGGCCCTGAGTTGGAAAAGTTTAGGTATTACTAATTTAGACAGAGTTTTAAAGTCATGACAAATGTTCCTGTTGGTTTTCCCACCTTGAGGTTGGTATCGAGGGTTGAGCACAGCAGGAAGACAAAACCTCAGCCCATCATCAGCCTGCACCTTTAGCTCAGTGACATACTCCAACCTGATGGAGGCGCTCTCTCCTGGTGGAAGACAGCCCACACTCATGGAGAAGATGTCTGGACTTTGTTCACTCTCCTCCAAGAGAAAAGCTTGTTGACCAGAGCTTAAAGCATCATCGTAGTCTTCACGCGCCTGTGATACAGGTTTCACATGGAAGTGACATTTTTATGCTGTTAAATTAAAAAACTAACATTATGTGTTAGATCTTTACAGTGTCGCTCACCTTCTGCTTCTCTTTGACCTCAGCAATAATCTGTGTCTGTCCAAGTTTAGCACTAAAATGACAGACAGCAGCATCATCGGGCAGAGGGAAGACAAAAACAGCTTCTAGTGGTTTCTCTTCCTTGTTCTCGTAGTTTAGAGTAGAGACCACTGTCGCCACATGGTCCCTGACCTCCAGCTCCACATCCACACTCTTTAAAGGAACTGATGGAAAAACAGAGAGTGAGAGAGAAACAGTGATGGACTGTGAGGCAGATGCTCATGTTGTGATTGTCTCAGCAAATGGTTGATGCAAAGTTAGAGTTCTTCCTAATGCACACAAGACACAAACCAGTGTTTCCACACCACAGCAGGTGAACTAAAACAACATTTTAGTGGATATGAGAAAAGAATTCTGAAGACTCTATACCAGGTTCCTTTTGTACAGTCAGCAGGCCACAGAAGTTCACCATGATGCTTGTTCACAGGAAGGTAAGTGCTGTTGAAAGAGAATAAAAGGTTGAGGTGTGATAAACAAACTGAAAAACAAGGTAAAGTCATCATCAACAGTATGAGACAACTTTTTTAAAATGCCGTTTTCTTTTCTTTTTCCTTTTTCAACAGTACTGTCATGTAATTAAAAACAACTTTTGTTAAGTCAGAAAGACATTGACAGATTTGTTTTTCCACCATCAATAACTCATCAAGCTGGATCAAAGCCAACACCTTTCTGCAATCTCAGAAATGTAGACTGCAGCTACCACTATATTTTCCTCAACACAAGCAGTCCTCCTCTGTGCTGGTGAACTTGCATTGGCTGCTTTGCAGAACCAGCTGAACTTGAATGAGCAGGGACTGCCTGCAAACTGCAACAGGGGAAAATATGATACAGAAATATCTAATTACTTCACCCAGGAGCAGGGGCAGATCTAGCAGGGGGGCATAGGGTGGCACCTGCCCCCCTTTAACAAAGCCTTGCCTCTCCTGTTGCCACCCAAGTTATATGGATTTAGTTCAAGAGAAAAGTTAAAGCTCATCAGACACATTTATGAATTACCAACTGCAGAGAATAAAATGAAGTGACACTACCCCCCCCCCCCCCCCCCCCCCCCCCCCCCCCCCCCCCCCGACACACACACACACACACCACCAACCCCGCTCCCTTCAGTCTCAAGCTTTCACTTGAACACAGCAGCGTGAAGACAGAGTTTTAAGGGACACAGTAAGACTGAGTGAAAAATAACAAACCACCTTACAAGAAATGAAAGAACCGAAGATGCGGGCCAGAGTTTAAGATGATAAAAATTCACTAAATATGAGATAAGTCAGATTTATGACAGGTATGTTAAAATTTTGAGCTAAAGAAAAATCCAATTTTGAGTTAAAAAGTCAAAATTGGAGATATCAAAGTCAAAATTATAGGGCAAAAGTTGAAAGTTGCCTTTTATCTCTATAAAAAAAGAGAAATCCCAACAAAGCCAGATTTTCATTTTGATGTATTTAACTGGCAGAAATTCCTTCCTCTCCATTCCTCTCTTCCTGATAAACATCATAAATTGTGTTTATTCTCAGTAAACTGCAGAGCAACCTGAGAACTACATGAGGCAGCACGATTTCACTTTGACTGTATCACTGTGCGGGTCAGTAAAACAAAGTTTAGTCTGTATTAAAGAAGAAGGATCATGAAAACAGTAGCTCAGAGACTCACCTTTCTGATAACAGTGTGTAACACAATAGTTGTCCACAGGTGGATATGATGACGCACAGAGAGCATTTGTTTAAGTACTTCTCGTCAAACTCAGGCCACACCCACTTTGAGCCACTGTCAGCAACGCTTCAGTGGGAGGTTTCTCTGTCAGATTCAGATTCAGATTTTCAGATCATTCAGAATATTCAGATTTTCAGAATCGCCTTTATTCGCCTAGTATTTCTAAGAAGAACATAAGAAATCACACATTAGAAATTTGCCATTAAAAAGAAAACATGTACAAGGTAAAAACAGAGAAACAGGCTGTATTTGTTGATGGTTAATAGCAGGTTTAAATGTTGCTCAAGGTGACAGCCCCGGTTATTTGTTTGTAGACCACTGTATTTGCATGTTTTTGTTGGTTTGAAATAACACCGTATACATTGTTTTTGTGGGAAATATAAAATAAACTTGTTACTGTATATTTGTGTATTCTATGTGTAAAACAACAGTTTACAACACACTTATGTCTGTACTGTCTTCACTGAACACACTAAGCCTATCTCCATGACGAATAGAAAAGAAGTGTTTTCCGTCCATCGCAGTGTTTTACATTAAGTACATCAGTGTTCAACTAGTTCTAAAGTCATTTTGAACTAGTTGAACTAGTCATTTGAAAACAATAATAACATTTTTGGAAGTAATATTATTTTGACATTGAAGTTTCTTTTTGCAGGTGAAAGGGGTTTTGCCTATTGTGTGTGTGTGTGTGTTTTATTGTTTGTATAGTTCTGAGAGTACCAAGCATGCTTTCAGAAAATGAAAACAACAATCAGGAAAAACTATACTATGACCATCCAATCTTCCAATGCAAGAATCAACAGCAAGAAATATTGTATGAGAATGTTTGCACAGTGCATCTACAGGTTAAACAGGAAACACCTTGACCTAGTTTGCTGCTTCTTTCTGGTAAACCATGTGATGAATTGAACTTGTTCCAACCATTGACATAACCGCAAATACAGGCACTGAAGACTGTGCCTCATTTTTAATTTCCCTTTCTCTGAGACAAGTAGTGATTTTGTTTCACCAAGCTTCTATTAACACTCTCATTTACCCTGACAATGGTTACAGACACATTTTTCCCAAATACCCAGATACAGTCAAGCCTCATAAAATGCTGTTTCTTAAAAAATTTTTAATTCTGCGGCAGGTGTAGCAATTCAAGGAATAAAAAAAGTGTAAGCACAAGAAAGAAATAACCTACTTTTTTTAACCTTTTATTGTCATTGTAATTTGTCCTGGTAAGTTACTTAATGGCATGATGCCAATTTCAAACAATCTGTTCATAGATACATTCAAGCCTCATAAAATTACCGCACACATTTAAAGAGGAGATTATAAAGTTTCTGTATCTCCGGTTTAACAGGAACAGTGACATTATTTGCTACTTCCTTCTGGTAAAACATGTGGTTGAATGAAATTGTTCTCTCAGGTGACGCTCCTCTTCAAGTACATTGTAATTTGTTCTTTGTTTTGTTCTTCCCTTTCTCTGAGATAATCAGTTACTGTATGTGACCAAGCGTCTGTCAACACTCTAATTTACCTTTACAGTTATTACAGACACTTATTATTTTCTTTTGTTATTCTGAGGCAGGTTTGGCAATTCAAGTTGTTCCATTAAACAGAATGGAAACTAGTTGAGGAGTTTACTGTTCTTACCAACAATAAGGTTTTTGTTTGTTTGTTTGTTTGTTTGACTGATTTTGGTCTAGTAAGAAAAAGAAAGAGTGGTGTTTCTGTATGTGCTTCTATTGAACAAAATTTTCTTTTCAAGAGAATAAAAGTTTTTAAAGTTATATTATTACTGTCTTAAAGGGAGAATTATTTTGCATTTTATGCATTCACTTCAAGTAAACTAAAGCAAGAATGAAAGACATGTGTTATTTATTTATTTATTTATAAATGAACACACCTCACAAATTTAAAACAAAACACTGAGTATCCAGCAGTAAATAAATAAATATATGAATAAATAAAGAGAAGGATGATTGTGTGTGGTGAAGGTTTAGGAGATGTCACCAGTCACATGAAACTGATTTCCCAAGTAAAGATGCTGGCTGAGAGCAAACTTATAGGAGTTTTTGGAGCTTTGCTTTATGGCCACAACCATAAACATTACATTTTGAGGAGTCAACAAGGCCTGTGATGAAAGTTACACCATTCCTACTGTGAAACACGGAGGTGGATCACTGATGTTTTGGGGATATGTGAGCTCCAAAGGCTCAGGAAAACTGGTTAAAACCGATGGTGATGATTGCAGCATGTGATCAGAAAACACTGAAGAAAAATTTACACTCATCAGCCCCGAAGCTGCGCACGCATTTGGATGTTCCAACATGACAATGATCCAAAACACAAAGCCAAGTGGACCTACCTTTGGCTACAGCAGAATGAAGTGAAGGTTCTTGAGTGGCCATCTCAGTCTCCTGATCTCATATCCTTGAGCCATTCTGGGGAGATCTCAAACCTGCAGTTCATGCAAGACAACCCAAGAATTTACAGGAACTGGAGGCTTTTTTGCTGAGAAGAATGGGCCGTTTTACCATCTGAGTAAATAAAGACCCTCATCCACAACCACCACAAAAGACTTCAAGCTGTCATTGATGTTAAAGGGGGAAATACAAGGTATTAAAAACTGGTGCATGTAAACTTTTGATCGGGGTCATTTTGGAAGTTTCTGTTGTCATTATGATTTAAAAATAATCAACACAGTTGATTGTTAATAAATGGCTTCATCCAACCACTAACCATGAGTGAGAGAAAAGATTCTGTGTTATAATCTATATTTTCTTAGAAAAGGCCAATAAATCACAAATTCTGCGAGGGTATGTACATTTTTGAGAATAACTGTATATATACAGCTCATCATATTAGTTACTTAATATTTTAAAGGATATTTGCAAGACTTTAGTTTCACTGGCAGTTGTCCAACTTATATAAGTTTACTGCTACTAAGTTCTCCAAAGGATATTGTTTGTGAGATCTACCCCATTTCACCAGACGGTGTCAGCAACAGATAAAACAAGGTGCACTGCACTTTAATGCAAAACTCTTGATGCATCTCATATCACCAAACTGCAGTCTCCTCTCTCTATTATCTCCTTCCTGGCCGTCTCATAGAGATAAATGTGCTTGGAAAAGAGAGGAGAGAGGAGGGAGGAGACTGAGTTGAGGAGAGATAATTGAGGAAACACAAGAGCGACCTATATGGAAGTCTTTTCACTGACAAACAGGCCCTCACACGGGAAATCAGTTACTGATTACTGGTTCAATACTGAGTAAAATTCAGGCTGGTTTCAGCGATACTGATCCAGTATCAATACTGATTATACCAATTAGACTGGTTGTTAAGGATAATAGACATATTGTATGGATAGAATGTTGTCCTTTTCTTTTCTCGCACATATCTTTCCACGTTTTGCATTCTACATTTCAATTATTAATTGCTCTGTATGATCCAATAACACTTTGTCTATGTAATTCACTTTCAATGATCAATTCTTTCTGAATAACTTGAGGAGCTGAATTTGCTCCAAACATCACTCTGTTTACAGTCTGCTATTGTATTTACAGACTGAGTGACTGACTGAGCATTATATATTGTGAACTTACCCACAAAAAGTAGTTCTCACCAACCCTGTGTGATTCAAACATTATCTCAATAGTTGAGTGGCTTTCCACTGTGTTCCTGTTAATTTTAAACACTACTTGAAATAAAAAAAAGTATCAAAAGTATTGGATTTTTTTTTAGAGAATCGATTATAGAGCAACACCTGCAACATATTCCCCAAGACTGGGAAAGTTGATGAACACTCAAAGAACACCTGTTTGGATCATTCCACAGGTGAACAGGTTCACTGAATCATGATTGTGCATAAAAGAAGTATCTTCTAAAGGCTCAGCCATTCTCAAGCAACGATGGGGCAAGGATAACCACTTTGTGAACAACTGCGTGAAAAAATAGTCAAACAGTTCAAGAACAATGTGTCTCATTATTTAATTGCAAGGAATTCAGGGATTTCATCATCAACAGTCCATAACTTGTCAAAAGATTCAGAGAATCTAGAGAAATCCCTGCATGTAAGCTGCAAGGCCAAAAACCAAAATTGAATGGTCATGACCTTTGACCCCTCTGGTGACACTGCACTAAAACCCCATATCATTGTGTAAAGGCTCTTATTGCATGGGCTCAGGAACACCTAAAAAAAACATTGTCAGTTGACACAGTTCATCAGTAGGTCTACAAGTGAGAGTTCAAACTGTACCATGCAAAGGCAAAGCCGTACATCAACAACATCCAGAAATGCTGCCATATTCTGTGAGCCTGAGCTCATTTGAAATGGACTGAGGCAAAGAGAAAAAGTCTGCTGTGGTCTGATGAGTCCACGTTACAATTTTTATTTTTTTTTGGAAATCATGGACATGTTGAAAATGTGTGGCACACTATGAAGCACAAACTACAACAACAGAGACCCTGGATTGTTGAACAACTGAAGTCATACATCAACAAGAATGTGAAAGAATTCCAGCTCCAAAGCTTCAACAGTTAGTGTTCTCAGTTAACAAACACTGATGTGTGTTGTTATAAGGAAAAGTGATGTAACACTGTGGGGAACATGAACCTGTCCCAACTTTAGCAATAAAGTTTATCAGTTTGAATATGATATTTCTTTGTGGTTTATTTAACTGAATATGCAAATCATCATATTCTGTTTTTATTTACACAACATCCCAACTTCATTGGAAATGGGGTTTGTTGTGGCTGTAAGTTTCCTTGTTGTTTCACTTTGTTTTCAGTCTTATGGTACTTTTTAATCCACTTCTGGACAGAAATAAAGAGATTACGCATGTTGATAATTAAATGATGGTGGAAAAGGTGTGTCGCCTCTGTCCTTCACTGAACAACTGCCAACCAATTAACATGACAACGTCACAGGTCTTACATAGCAACCATTTTAACTGTTGTGTATTCTATTCTTAATATGAACTGTAGAAATGAATTTAAAATACAAAACTATGAAGTACAAAAGTATGAATTCTGTATGATACTATTGTCGTCAAAACTTAAATTCTGAGCATATATTATGAATAGAAAATGGCAGTAACAGGGTTTTAATTTTGTAGTTTTTAACCTTAAGTCTTAATTGAAGATACATTTTCTTTTCATACCTTCAATTTAATTTGATTTAGTCACAAATGAACCTGATGAATATGTTTTCAGACTATGATATGTTCCAGAAGTACCTGGAGAGAACATGAGGGAGCATACGAACTCCATGTATAAATGCCATCTGTGTTCAAAAAAGGATTTTCTGGTTGTGAGGAGTATGTTCTGGGCTGTATTAAGTTTCAGACGCATTTTCCCTGTAAAGTGACCTATGCGCTTCTTAACAGGACACAATAACCAGAATGCAGGTTTTATTCATGTGAAAATTAAACAGATTGGAAACAGAGACAAACTCTGTAACTGTTTATATTTTATAAGAGTTATTTCAGCACACGTGCAGACACACAAACAGCTGTTAGAGCTGAATGACATGATCCACAGCTGATCAGCTGATCCTGTTGACGTCACTTCATGTGACGCTCCGGAGCACAGGAAGTTTTCTCTCTTCATTTTCTCGTGTCTCTCTCCATAGATGTTTCTCTCCATCATCTCTGGTGGGAGGGGCAAAGACGCAAGTGAACGACGCAAGTGAAGGAAAGAACAAGGAAACGTTGGAGTTTCGAGCATGACGCACCCAAAATAAACCTGTTTGAGTGTTGAGAGTGAGCTCCTGAGCTGATTGGTTAACAGGACAGCAGTGGGCGGGACTGTCACAACAGGAGGAGAGATGAGACAGCTTTTTCTGGTACACTTCTGTGGACACCAGTTGTGTGACACACTGTCAAGAGAAAGGTAAGTGTGAGGTTTTCATGATCCTACTTCTTTAATACAGACTCTGTTTGTTTTTACTGACCCGTACAGTCATACAGTCAGAGTGAAACTGTGCTGTCTCTAGATCCTACGGGAGCTCACATAAACGCATTAAAAGGAAAAGTGAAACTAAACAGAAAGAAATCAGACAGAGATCAGAGAGACGCCTGCAATAAAAAAAAATGATCCATGTCATAGAGAGGAAAAAGCTGATCACATCACCATCTTTACTTGATTATGAGTTTGTCAGCTCATCATTTGTCTGTCTGCCTCAGTGAAACGGTTGGTTATTCCCCCCAAACTGCATTGGACAGGGACCCCCTTTGCAAACCACAGCAAATGCTTCAAAATATGTAAAGAAACATCAACTTTAGAGTGTATTTCCTTACTTTCATTCACTGTCAATATTTTTTTATGTTTGGCAGAAGAAATTATTAACAAATGTGTTTTCAGCACTGTTTAGTCCCACTATATTATAAACTTAACAGATGAGAACAGAGCAAATGAAATCAAAGCTCTCTGTCGCTCTGTTTGCGTGTGTGTGTGTGTGTGTGTGTGTGTGTGTGTGTGTGTGTGTGTGTTTAGGTCTGGTAGTGATAGACATCACACTGGTGAGAAGGTTGGGCTTGGTGGCTCCCTCACAATTTGTCAAACCTGGGCTCAACGTCTGTCAGCGCATGTTATTTATCCACATGTAGACGTGCTCTTTGTTATGTTTCCAGTACTTTTTAAAGTGCCTTTTCAGAAGTGAGAAAACCAGACTCACACAGGTAGGAGAAGAAAAGGGAGGAGACATTTCAGGGCCCTTTCAGCCAAGATGGGTTACTCCCTTCTGACATGTAGCCAGTCCTTAGACAGGGGAAGAGCAACGAAGTTCAGTTCTAAATCCCCCTAGTTTGTCAGCTCCTTCATTTTTCTCTTCCTTTCCTCTGAGGCCCCCCTAGTGCCTCCAGGTGGGCCCCCCACTTTGATATCCACTGGGTTAGTCTGTCATTTCACAGTACATTGATTGGCACAAACTCAACTTCATCCCTATGATCGATCTTCAGACCACTTTAACGATGTTAAACATTTAACGACGTTAGCTAGAGAACGTCATCTGTAACTTCAGGCTGCAGGAGAGAAAGCACAAGAAAACTTTTTCTGTGCGTCGTGATGCTTTTAATGACCCTTTCTAAACATTGGACACAATCACATTAAACCAACATGACAACGTCGCTCGAAAAGTAACAGTGACACTCTGAACAAACCAGAACAAAACAAATCTCATCTTACAATGACTTGATTTTAAGGTTGTGAAAATAAAAAAGACTTCAAAAAAAGGTTTAATCTGATATAAAGGTGGTGACAGTTTTTAAAGTAATTTTCATGGCAGGACTGTTATAAGTAAAAACAAAAACAGCGAACAAATGAAGTTGTTTAATGCTGTTGATGACGGCTTTACCTTGAGTTCTAATTTATTGTTTATCACACCTCAACCTTTTATTCTCTTTCAACAGCACTTAACTTCCTGTTACCTTCCTGTGAACAAGCATCATGGTGAACTTCTGTGGCCTGTTGACTGTACAAAAGGAACCTGGTATAGAGTTTTCAGAAAGCATTTCTCATAGCCACTAAAATGTTGTTTTAGTTCACCTGCTGTGGTGTGGAAACACTGGTTTGTGTCTTGTGTGCATTAGGAAGAACTCTAACTTTGCATCAACCATTTGCTGAGACAATCACAACATGAGCATCTGCCTCACAGTCCATCACTGTTTCTCTCTCACTCTCTGTTTTTCCATCAGTTCCTTTAAAGAGTGTGGATGTGGAGCTGGACGTCAGGGACCATGTGGCGACGGTGGTCTCTACTCTAACCTACGAGAACAAGGAAGAGAAACCACTAGAAGCTGTTTTTGTCTTCCCTCTGCCCGATGATGCTGCTGTCTGTCATTTTAGTGCTAAACTTGGACAGACACAGATTATTGCTGAGGTCAAAGAGAAGCAGAAGGTGAGTGACACTGTAAAGATCTAACACATAACCTTAGTTTTACAGTTTATTACACTTAAACAGCGTAAAACTGTTACTTCCATGTGAAACCTGTATTACAGGCGCGTGAAGACTACGATGACGCTTTAAGCTCTGGTCAACAAGCTTTTCTGTTGGAGGAGAGTGAACAAAGTCCAGACATCTTCTCCATGAGTGTGGGCTGTCTTCCACCAGGAGAGAGCGCCTCCATCAGGTTGGAGTATGTCACTGAGCTAAAGGTGCAGGCTGATGATGGGCTGAGGTTTTGTCTTCCTGCTGTGCTCAACCCTCGATACCAACCTCAAGGTGGGAAAACCAACAGAAACATTTGTCATGACTTTTGAACTCTGTCTACATTATGAACCTTCAAAGCTTTGGGTCATTCTTACTTTTCACTCCTGATCAAGATTAGGACCAACTAAAAAATTCCACAAATTCACATTTTTCTGTCTTGGATCTTAAAAAGGTTTTAAGTAAAGTTTGAAAATGCAAAAGAAAAAACAGAAATGGGAGTGATACAAAAATGCATTGAGTGAGTATTGCAAATAACAATGAAAGTGAAAAAGTCTGTTCATCAGCTGATCAAAAGTTAAGGACCACAGATAAAAAAAAAAAAACTGAAAATTCTCCAAAATAGAAATAAAAGTCTGAGAAAAAGGGCTCAGTAATGAGGAGCCTCATTGTTCTTGTTGAGCTCTTAAAAAAAAACTGTTCTGTCATTCCACTGGGTAAGAAGACAGTGATATAATAAAGATACTGAAATTTTGTATTTTAATAGAAGTATAAATAAATAGTCGAAATGACAATACTCGTCTACAGCCTTATTTTTGTAGAAGTGACATTGGACACTTCAAGCAGGAACAGAAAAGACTTATAACAAGTAACTCAATTTTTGAACATAAGAAGGGTTCGCAGAGTTTACTTTAAATTGTAGAGATTGTACTTACAAAAATGAACAGAATTTCCTTCACCTCCGTCACCCTCACCATTACAGGTTTATTGGAGCACAGGTCGAAGAAACCACGGCATGTGAGACAGAAAGAGGCGGGTTCACAGGAGAGGAGCAGGACACAGGTTTTAGCTCAGGTTGACAAGGGAACTAGGAGAAGTCGTGGAATTAAGAGAGCAAACCAAAGCCTCTGTAGGTCAAGAGCTGATGTGTTTGCTCATGTCATCCTTCTAGATTTGGAATATATCATTGATTTTATGTTAACACATGTTTTTTGTAGACAAAGTTGGCTGCAGGACACAAGTTTGACAGAGATGTTGAACTTCTGATTTATTACAAAGATGCCCACCAGCCCACTGCTGTGGTGGAGACGGGACAAGCCTCTGACAAACCTGGTGAATCAAGTTCCTTTCTGAATTTTCAAAGTTTACAGTTATAATCCTTCAGCAGATGTGTTTCTAAAGCTGGAAGAATTCTCATAAAGAAGTTTCCATGTTTTTCTTTGTGTCTCAGGCTCTCTGATGAGTGATCCAGTTGTGATGCTGAGTCTGTACCCAGAGTTCCCTCAGGCTGTGATGTCTTCAGTTGCTTCATGTGGAGAGTTTGTGTGTCTGCTGGATCGATCTGGCAGTATGGGTGGCCATGCCATTCGCAGTGCCAGGGTATTAATGTCATATATTTTTAATATACCCATTTGGATTATCGTTCTCCTATAGAGGCGTTGATCAGCTTTGTTTCTTTTACACTTTCACTTTAGGATACTCTACTTCTCCTGTTGAAGAGCTTACCAATGGGCTGCTATTTCAACATTTACAGTTTTGGGTCCTCCTTTGAACACATCTTTCCGTAAGTCCAACAGATTTGTCCCTGCCTGTGGTTTCATTTATCTGCCTGTTTTTGTGTTTTATTGTATGTGCATGTTTTGATATAATCACAGTAAGAGTGTGGAGTACAGTCAGAAGACCATGGAAGAAGCTTTGAAGAAAGTTGGGAAGATGGAGGCTGATCTGGGAGGAACAGAGATCCTTAAACCACTTGAACGTATTTACAGCCAGCCCTGCATCCGCAACCAACCAAGACAAGTAATTCAGTCAAACACATCCACACACAACACACTGAACTGGTCTAACATCACGAAAATCTACTTATCTGGTTTTTAACTTTGTACAAATCTGAGCTCACAGGTTTCTGACCCCTGTTTGTTTTAAACTTAACCCTGAAAACCACTCATGTGACTGTTCTGATGTGAGGTAACTGCTCCTCTCTAGGTATTTGTCTTCACTGATGGAGAAGTGGGAAACACCAAAGAAGTTATTGACCTGGTAAAGAAGAATTCAGGTTCCCACAGGTGACGTGTCATGACTTTAACACTCATATAAGTATACAGGACATTTCTCAGTGCCAGTGGACTTTCTATCTAAAAAGCAGAACTAAACCAACAAAACAAACTTTTCTGCAGATGTTTCTCTTTTGGGATTGGAGAAGGGGCCAGCACAGCTCTTGTCAATGGGTTAGCCAAGGCAGGAGGGGGTCATGCTCAGTTCATTACAGGCACTGACAGAATGCAGCCTAAGGTAAGTGAGACTCAAATATGAATCTCTGCCATGTTAAATATTCAAAAAA
>RPOG01003322.1:0-66785 GCA_008086565.1 Thalassoma bifasciatum
AGGGCTCTGTGCAAAAACAAGGCTAAGCCTGCTGCCTGCACAGAATGCGAGCATCAAACCAAACAAACCAAGCAAACCAAACAAACAGGAGTTACCTTGTTTGACAATGAAGGTTTACTTTAACTTAGCATGAGAGTACCTTTAACTCCATGCATAAATTTACCACTGATGTCATCTACAGAAAAGTCAATCAGGGACTTTTCTCCTCTTGTCGAGTCCTACTTTTGTAAATACCTGTTGGTTTGGTCATGGTAAGATTGTTGACAAAAACAGGTTTGGAAATATTACTGACCTCCCAGGACCCTGAGTGCTCACAGGGATTCATCCCACCAAACACCCAACTTCATCTAGATGTTTTTTAGGCAAGTCAGTCTGTCTAAAATTACAATAGTGTATTGTGTGCTGCACCAGATTCTTGTGGTGATTTCTGTTGCAAACCAAATTTGCACTTGGGTATAATGAAGATTTCCCAATCCAATCTCAAACGCACAACAAGATCCAAAGTGGTGCTATTACAAATGAAATAATTTTGTATCCTCTCTAAATTAATTCACCATTCATCATGATGCTGAAGCAAAATGCCAACTGTGAATCATTTGTCTGTTTTCTTGTTTTCTATGATTATTTCTTAATTTGTCAAACAGAATGAACAGGCTGAAGATATTAGCTTGGCTCTAATTCATCTACATCGTGCAATATTCTTCATTAAACGGATGTTACCCCCCTGTGTCTTCACTCTGGGTTTATTCCAGGCCAAATGATGATAGTGTGAAGCATTTCATCGGATACATCAGATATCACAGAAACTCTCCACAGATGGAATAAGATGTGTGTTGGCTTGCCTCAGTTCGCATCAGTAAGTAGGAACGAGGAGTTATCCACCAAAGTGCTCCCAAAAAGGACTCTTAAATAATGAGGGAGAATCTTTGAGGTTTTGATACTTATTTGTTGTGGCTGCCATGACAGGGTTCATACGCTGCGTCTGTGTGAAATGTGTTCCTGACTTCAAGCCCTTGTGGGAACTAAAATTTGGATACTTTTTTTTCAGTTGAAAGACTAAAAATGGTTCAGTACAACTCATACAAATGTGTTTCAACACCTCTCTGAATTCAAGTCCAGGTCAAGTCCTAAGTGAGTTCAACCAAGTCTGAGAAAATTCCCCAAAGCAGGACACAGCTTAAAGTATCCAACTTTGAGTTTGAAAAATATTCTCATTAAAAGGAACCCTGGCTACCAGAAGGTCATTTTCCTAAATGATCAGTGTTTTTACCAGCTACATAAGAACGATAATAAAATCTCTCAAAATATCTTAGTTTGTATAAAATTTGAAAAATATTTTCACCTGTAGGCCGCCATTGTTGTTTATGCCGCAATAACGTCTGGGTCGTGACGTCATATGGTTACACCGGGCTGGATCTCATACAGGATCATATAAGTCCTGGAGCGGACTTCAGTGGTTTCCAGAGGAAGTTTTGTGGGTTTGTGTTGGAAAATAGTCGGCACAGCATTTGGCTTTAGTCTCCGTTTATAATGACCCACACCTGTCAGCTCTTTCATCAGCATGGGCCGGCTAAATGCAGCAAATGCTTCTGGGGAGAAGTGGCCAGAACATAGCCGCGGCTCCATGGGAAGTTGTTTACGCCCACAAGAGATTTCCCACAACTTCCTTCTTTTCTTGTCTTTTGGGAAGCTGTGCAGACTAACATCAGTCTCCTTGTTTCCTTTGGACTGAAAAGTGCACCCAAAAGCAGCCACATGTGGCATTATTATGTTTTTTTCCCTCCTCAAACCTCGTGACTTACGGCGACTAGTAGTGAGGAAACGGCCAAATCCAGATGCTCGGCACCAAGCAACCAATCTACGTCATCAACCCAGAATGCATTGCNACACACACACACGCTAATCACATATCAAAAGTGACACACACTTAGTTTTATATCATCAAAGCAATTATTTTACACAAGAATATAAGGGCAGGATAAATAAATGTGCGTGACTGATGCGCAACGGCACTTACCTCAAAACTGTCGACTCCTCTGCTGCAGGCCTCGAAAACGAAAGCTTTATCTTCTCTTTTCCCGTGTATATCTGGACTGCGGCCTTTCGTGAAAAGTATCAACACATTTCGGCTCGACCGGAGACAGTTATCGTGCGTTGCGCAAACCGGAGATAAGCAAACCGGAAAAGTCCGCGCGTCGGCTCCGGAAAGTTTGTTAGCAAACCGCCGTAATGTGTCTAATGTAATCCGATCTTCCTGTTTAACTCAACTCGCTCCTCCTCCCTCTCCTCTCCCTCCCTCCCCGGCTCACCACTCTCCCCCGCCCCCTCGCTGGAGGAGTTTCCTGAAGGGGCGTGTGCCATTGACGTCACTTGGCTACGTGAGCGCGTCGATGACGAGTGTGCCGTAGTGACGTGTCTCGTGTATAAAATCACTTCCGCCTTACTTCTCATCAAATTATCACTCTTTCTGCCCTGCAGCTTCATAAATAAACTGTGAAAGAACCAAAAAAGAAGCTAGTTTTGTTTGTTTCTCACTTTTCATGTTGCGCAGAATGCACCATAGACGATCGTAGACGACGGGCGCGCTCGGAGCCACACACACACACACACGCGGAGACACACAACACGAATCAGTCACAGACACACACACATCGGTCACACAGCAATAAACATCAAAAATCACACACAAATTACACACATCTAGTATTTTTCAGCAAAGTTTATGTGCAGAAAAATGTGAAAAAAGTCGGATTTCCCATCATGCTTTGAGAAAAAATGAGGGCACCATCTGGTGGACAAATATAAAAATTGCAAGTTGGAAGCTGAAATTCCAAAATGCAATCCATACATTTTGGAATGCAATAAGATATGTTAGGATTAAAAGGGGACCAAAAATGGCATTTATAATGGATTCAGATGAGGCAGCTTTCAGGCAACGGAGCAGTAAAGTCTTAGTCTTTGGATCTCAGCCATTAAAGCCAATTGAAATAAAATTACACAATAATTTTCAAGTTTTTTGAAAATGATTATCCTTTGGCAAGTTTGAGCTCCATCCATCCAACACAGACAAAATGGCTCAAAAATAAATAATAATAAAATGGGGCGGAGCCTGAAAATGTCCCCAGGGACAATAGAGGGTTAATNTGGTGGACAAATATAAAAATTGCAAGTTGGAAGCTGAAATTCCAAAATGCAATCCATACATTTTGGAATGCAATAAGATATGTTAGGATTAAAAGGGGACCAAAAATGGCATTTATAATGGATTCAGATGAGGCAGTTTTCAGGCAACGGAGCAGTAAAGTCTTAGTCTTTGGATCTCAGCCATTAAAGCCAATTGAAATAAAATTACACAATAATTTTCAAGTTTTTTGAAAATGATTATCCTTTGGCAAGTTTGAGCTCCATCCATCCAACACAGACAAAATGGCTCAAAAATAAATAATAATAAAATGGGGCGGAGCCTGAAAATGTCCCCAGGGACAATAGAGGGTTAATTATAAAAACTGAAGGACAAAAAGAGCTATCTTTGACTCTTAACTTTTAAAAATAATGTAGTGCTCATTATGTTTATGCAAAATATTCTTAATTGTGTCAAGTTAATTAAATAAAATACAAAACAATTTAAAACAAAACTCAACAATCCCAAGGAAAAAAATGATGTTTTTTCAGATCCTGGGTCAGTCAGGAACAAAATAAAAAATCACAGCTTTGGCGATCACATGATCAAAATGTTTGAAATTGGAATTTCGATCAGAAAATGATAAATCATTCAGCCTTATGGCCCTTTTTGGAAAAAGTTCGGACGCCCCTGAGCGACACTTTTCCCTCTGTACAACGCTCCACATGCAAACCCTCAGTCTGACAGCCGGAGTATCACAGCATAACAGTAAAGTCAGCTTTTGTGTGTTTTTTTTCCCCCGTTCCCATTCAACCAGTTTCTCCGCTCAACGTGCCACATTGGCACCGCAGTCCTGTTGTGGCAGTTTGATTTCCCTAAACAACACTAATCGGACATCTGTAGGGAAGGATAAAGCCCACATTGGCTGTAACCGTGCGGCCGTTCTCTGTCGATAGGCCCGACGCTGGCCAAAACTCGCACGATTGGCTGACGCGAGGAAGCAGCTTTCTTTATGGTTGGCTAGAAACACGCCAGAAAACAGCTCACCGAGGATAGAGTATCTGGCATCCCTCTGAAGATTGGGTGCCGCCCGCCAAAAAACTGTCTCATGACTGGCTGTGGCGACTCCAGAGTGAACTGATTGTCCTATCACTGCCCACAGCGCGGGCTGGCGGACGCTTCTGCCTGCTGGCGAGCTTCGTTTTATCCATGTATGTATGTATTTGTGTGTGTGTGTGTGTTTGTGTGTGTGTGTTGGAGTGTGAGTGATTGTATACCATCCATAACTTTTCCACTGGGGGTGTGTGAGGCTAAGCCCTGCCAGCAGGCTCTAACACCTCATTATTCTAAGCCAGGCAGGAAATGGGTTTTAGAGATCTCTCACTGAGCTGAGCCCTTGGAAGCAAAGGCTACAGGTCTCCTGATATCAGCCGCACAGAACAGGAAACGCCTGTTTAGTTCAGGTTAACCTCACAGCTCAACTTACCAGGAGTCAAAACCAACCGGAAAAAAAAGCACAAACTGTAAAATCACAAAACACAAACTCGAAAGTCTGGAACAAATTAATTTAGGACTGAGGGTTTTTTTGAGATTTAATGAATTTGAATTTTTTTTCCACTGAGTCTTGTTAACTCAAGGGTGCTTATTCCTTCTGATTTTGAATGCAGATCAGTTAAAAAGGATGAAGATGAAAAATAACAGTGCCTAAAGCCTCATTAGGGGATTTTCTACATTTGGGAGGAAACTTGAGCATGTTGGATCCTATTCATAGAGTTTATAGAAGGAGGTAAACGAGGCAGCAGACGAGAGGCTGAGAAACAGAATAGAAAAGAAAGCTTCAGCTCACCAAGATTGTTACAGAGGAGTTTCTTGTTGTCACTAAACAAAAATGTTATTCAGGATAAAGAACTGAGTGTTTAGTGGTGTTTTATGGTGACTCGTGTTCTGCCACTTTATGTGCTTGTAATATCTCAATGAAAAGAATGTTGTAAGATTCTTCAAAGAATTCTTTCAAACTGACAAATAACAAAGAGGGCTTTTGTACCAGCACATCTCTGTGCCGCTTCCAGCTCCCAAATCTAATTCTGGACCAGTCGGCGTGTTCAGACTGGAAAAATATTGGTTTCAGAAACTGAGAGTTTTGACATGGAAAGTTGGTTCATAGCTGGAGCCAAAAAAGTTGTAGTTCCAGCTAGAAAACCATGACATCATCAATGGGTGTGGCTTATTATATGTTGATAAAGTTAGCACAAGGACATATAGGAAAATTAAGGAAGAGGTGTGTGAAGTTGTTGAGTTAGGAGAAAAAAAGGCTTAATGCCAATTTGGTACAGACAGTTTCATTCTATTGTTTTCATCATATTTGTTTTGCTTTTGTTTACATTCTGTTACAGAGAACATTTTGCCCAAACACAGACATGTTGTCTATTTTTGTCTTTACCCCTGTAAAGCCAGACCTAAATAAACTAAAAGAAATAGTCAGAAAATTCCAGTTTTTTTGGAACTGAGCTGTTTATTAACCCTTTTAACAAAATCCACGAAATATATTGCTTTTTCATTTCATTCATAATGTATCTCTTGTATCACATTTGACACTCTTGGTAGTTTTGCATGCTATTTAATATATTTTATTAAAGTTTGTTTTTGTAAATATGCATTTATTTCATGCATAAAACACTCATTTAACAAAAAAGTATCTATTTTGATGATTTTCCTGAAAATACGTGAGTGGATGATTTCATGAGAGCAGACATTTTCAAAAGGGCTTTACTTCAGCTGACTGTAGTGATATGACAATCCTTAAGGTGGTAAAATATGTTTTAAAAAATATTTTTAATAGGTTTTTTAAACAAACCAATTATCATTTTGATGAGAAAGAGGTCTTTGAACTCATGTATCATGCTTTTTGGACCATTTTTGCCACCTTAAACTTACTTTAATTGCTACTTCTTGCTCGTTTTGCCACTTCTCACTTAGATTGTTTCTCTTAGAAAGGTAGTTTTCTAAAATTTGTCTCTTTGGTTGAGCAGGATTGAGTAACTAGAGCAGAAAACATCCACTGCAAAAAAATGTTAATGTTACACACTTCAGGTTAAATAACTATGTTTCTGTCTGTGATTAGAATATTGGGACGTCACTCAAAAGGATACAAACTCTTGTTTCTTTACATTTACAACCATAAAGTCAAGGGGAGGACGATCTTATGCACATGGCAGTTACTGTTTTGTCTCTTTCTTTTCATTGAGAAGTCAGAAATTCTCATTCCTCATTTCGATATGTCAGTTAAGAAAACAGAGGACAATGGCAGCACTCCAAAAGTTGAACTGTTTTTAACTGAGAGCGCTGAGAAAGGGCCTCGGTAGGATAGGTTTTGTGAGGAAAGCTGGCACTGCTATCACAAAAAAAAAAAGAACGTTACCAAACACAGACTCGAACAATTAAAGTGGCAAAGCCTCCATTTTAGCACAAGAGCGTATTGTGAAAGAAAAACATCTATAAGCAACCTTTCTTGATGTATCTACACTTCTCTATCACCCTAAGCACCATTCACCACATGTTGTGCCAAGAGGTCAGTAAATAAAGCAGCAGGCGGTGAAAAACAGCCTTACAAAGTCAGCTGTGAAGATAAGACACTCGAAATGTGTAATTGGATACAACTCTTAACAGGCAAACAGGCATCAGCCATTAGTCCGGGTGTGACTGATGTAAGGAGAAGCTCCAGGAGCCAAACAAACAACAAACGTAAGATACAAATGAGTCTGGTGAGAGGTTAGAGTCTAGAAACACAGTGAAGTCAGTTTAAGCTGTGAAATTCAATGTTTATGACTAAAATAGGATACCTGTGAAAAAAAAACATCCCATTTGAGATGATAACCAATAGATGTGTATGAATTTTAATGTTTTCCATCTTCTAAAAAGTATCTAACCCAAAGAAGGGAGATTTTTCTGAATATGTGAGATGAGATGCTTTGAGGTTCAGAGGGTTATTCCTTCTTTAAATGATCTGAGAGTTAAAATAATCACATTATCGACACCGGAAAGCAGACAGAATGGGTTTAGATCTGAGACTGTAGCCTGGAGCAAAGCAAACGGACGACTCACGTCTGTAACATCATCAGATCCAGACGGGCTGGAGGGGCAGAGCAGATGAGTCACTCCGCTCGTCTGAAGTGTCGCTTTTGAGGGACTGTTTAGCAAGGCATTTTTCAGAGGTTGGGTCCTATACTTGAGAATGATTCTCACTTTCTAAAGGAGGTTAATTATCACATGAAATTTCTTACAGAAAGGGCTGCACCAGTTAGAAACCTGGTTTGGTCGAAGTTAATTAGTGACTCCAAATTGCCTGAAAGGAAAGTGAAAAGTTGTTTGTACATTTCTATTATAGATTACAATTGCTGCCTGACAGTGTTTCAATTATGACTAGAATTGTGCACAACTTGAGTAAAATCTCGTCCTGCAAGATTCAGTTTGTGGCACGCGGGAGAAGGACGGGTATCACACGGGTGACACAAGCTGTCTTTGCCTAGGCTATATACTCTTCACTGGGGAGCAGACTGATGGTCGGCCGGTCAATGATTTGAGTCTGGCGTGTCATTCATCCATGTACAACAGGCTCTCATGTCCACTGTGTGCCCTCCTCACTCATGGTCACAAGGTATAACAGTATTTTCCACTAAAATTTATGCCTATTTATTTCTTTTCTGGGTTAGATCCATTGACTTTATATAGAATGGACAGCGTGCTTCCGCCTGTCACCGTTCTATGTTTTTGAAGCCAAAAAATCCCGTTTCTCTAGCCGCCATTGTGCAGCCAGAGTCTGCGCAGTTGAGAATTTCCGGTGGAGCCAAGTAAAAAAGAGAAATAAAAGTATTTATTTATTCTTCTTCAGACGGTTTAGTCTCTTTTTGGCTCTTTCCCGAAGTTTCTTATATCCCCGGTAAAAACTACTCACGAACGGCAGCTGTCAACTATCATAAAACGAAACTTATATCGCGGTTTTTAACGTCCAATAACTAATGAGAAACTAACTTCTCAGAAAAAAAAACACCTGAACACCATGCAGCCAGATGACATCGTCATACTACCTTAGCATAAGGATGAGAGAAACGTTTCTACGAGGTATCTTAATTTTTAAAAGTTTTCTCGGCTCATATCTGGAATACATGGGGAGGCGGGGCTTATGACCTATACTGCAGCCAGACACCAGGGGGCGGGGCATCTGCTGGAGGCTTCAGTTTGAGCTGAACGTTGTTACGTCCACTCATTATACAGTCTATGGTTAGATCGTTATTATTGTAACATTTTTTTGCAGTAAAAGTCAAAAGAACATCCACTATGTTTGATGGCACATTCTGTTAATAAAGTTCCCAGAAGCTCATTCAACAAATTCCAAATTTACAGTAACACGCTGTGATGTTCCAGAGGATTTTGATGCCAGTATAGTTTTGTGAAACAGTGTTTAAATGCTGTAAAGTTTAGTGTCACAGTAGTTAAAATAATACTGTTAAAAACTGTGAAATCTTGTGCTCTGGCTTGAAGACAACTGGGATAGGCTCCAGACCCTGAACAGAATAAGTGGTAGAATATGAATGAATGGATTTTCCAGATCTGTGGTTTGACCTAAAAGAGTTGGCAATAATCTGAGGTCACTGTTTACTCAGTCTCCAGCTTCATCACAAAGAAAATTATTATAATTTAAAAGCTACCTCATATAATCCAGACCTCATCCATCAAACACAATTACACCCCAGACTGTGCAACTGAATTGCGGTCTAATCAATTACATTACAGCAGTAATACACCTGATTCAAATGACTATTCACATAGCTTTTACAAGTCTGGTTATTCAAACTAATTAAAACAGTGCTCATACTTAATATATTTGTTCCTGTTTGTTAGAATGTCAATTAGCATGAGCAAGACGTGTTTGCCTTCTCAGTCTGACTCAGCGTGAAAGGCAAGAAGAGAAATAGAAGGTGGATAGGGAGCGACTTTAATAGATGAAGAAAACAAATGCATCTACTTTTTTGTTACAAACCCTCAAGATGCTCAGTTCACTGAGAAGCTAGTGGGGGGAAAAAAACACACAGGAACTATGTGTGTGTGTGTTTTTTTTTTCAGCACTTGCTTGTAAAGACAGAAGTGGGATCGCAGGGGAGCGCGGTGTACAAAACAGCTCCTTTTTATTTCACATGCAGTCGGATGCAGAGCAAAAGGCGAGCGCGGGGAGGGTAAGTAGGCCATCTGTGCGGGGTTGTAGGAGGAGCGGGAGCACGGGTGAGTAAGAGACAGCAGAGCAGGCTAATGCGTGTCATTTCACACCGCGGTTATCATGGCAGCCCACTTCCTGGCACACACACTCCCACCGAACACCAGTGCGGTCGTTGGAAATGTTAAGCACATTGTTTAATAGTCCATTATGTAAATTGATATTGCTCATTGACTATCATCCTTGGCTGCTCACATTGTGTCATAGTAAAAAAAGACGAAGTTGTGCTGGGGTGTTGTGCGAGGGCTCAAAGGGTTCGCCATGACTGTTGTTTTGTGGTCAGCAACCATGTGCCAAGACTTCCCATCTGTTCCACTCCCCCCCCAGAAGTCTACCTCCTTCTCCTGTTGAAGTCACAATGAAAGAAGACAAATAATTCCATTGTGGAGATGCAACTGAGAGTTAGTTTGTTTTTTCAATGAATGCTGCTGGTTATGAATAACGCTTTTTGAATTATTTGTAAAATCTGGAAGCTGATTTTATAAACTTCAAAATGACTTGAAGCCAATGTGAGGATAAAATGTGTTTAGTTTGCTGATGACAGGTCGAATAGAGGAGCTGGAGAATTATTCTTATCTCCTTGAAATAGTTGCCATGTGGTTAAGACAGGATTCACACACATAAACCCAATTTTGACTATAAAAATGGGGTTCTGCAAGGGTCCATATCGGGCCGTATTCCTTTTGTAATCTGAAATGCTCCCAGCGACTGCATCTCCTTAGAAGGTTGAGTTGTCTTGGTGTCAGTCCAAAACTGTTAGAACTTGTGTACAGCACATACATCGAAAGCGTCCTAACATTTCATCTTTCGGCGTGGTTTGGTCACTTAAGTGTGAAGTGCAAGAGCAAAATGAATAGGATTGTGTCTATGGCGAGTAAAATTGTGGGTTAACCCCAAAAGCCACTTAGTCATCTTTATAGTGAAAGGATGAGGAGGAAAGCTGGGAGAATTGTGGCAGACAGCTCTCACCCTCTTTCCAGCAACTTTGAGCCCCTGAGGTCAGGGAGGCACTACGGAGTTCCTCTAGCCAAAGGAGTCTTTAAAAAATCTTTCATACCAAATGCCATTAGCATCCTTAACTCAACAAAGGGACAAATCCAGAGATAATGTGTGAAAATCTTTTACCCTCTTTTCGCCTTCTTTTTTTTTTTTTGGTTTCTTTTTACCCTCCATCTGCCTCTTTTGATTTCTATTATGTCCATGTAATCATGTTTGTATTTTTTAGAGCTGTTTCTATATGTTGGTGAGCCGAAGACAATTTTCCACCTTGGTGGACAATAAAGATTTATTCTATTCTACTCTATTCTATTCTATTCTATCTACAGTAATAATTTATGTGAAAATGCCAAAGAGGAAAAGTTACATTCTAATCTTTTACCCCTCAGGATCTTCTCCATTGGGTCCAGTTAACCATCTACAAATAACTCCAAAGAAATCTTTTTAAACTGAAGCTGAATCTGAATGCTGACAAAACTAAAACAATGTGCTTCTCAATAAGAGCTGAAAGATTAATCGTGATTGTATCGATTCCGAGATATGAAAATTCAAGATATTAATATCCAAATATTGAATGATGTAGATTTTCCCAGCTGCCCCTGCATGTAAAGCGAAAGATAAATGTCGGACACTTACTCTACCAAATGTGGGGATTGGATGTGTTGGTACCATAGACTGTATAATGAGTGGACGTAACGACGTTCGGCTCAAACTGAAGCCTCCAGCAGATGCCCCGCCCCCTGGTGTCTGGCTGCAGTATAGGTCATAAGCCCCGCCCCCTGGTGTCTGGCTGCAGTATAGGTCATAAGCCCCGCCTCCCCATGTATTCCAGATATGAGCCGGGAAAACTTTAAAAAATTACAATACCTCATAGAAACGTTTCTCTCATCTTTATGCTAAGGTAGTATGAAGATGTCATCTGGCTGCATGGTGTTCAGGTGTTTTTTTTCTGAGAAGTTAGTTTCTCATTAGTTATTGGATGTTAAAAACCGTATTATAAGTTTTGTTTTACGATAGTTGACAGCTGCCGTTCGAGAGTAGTTTTTACTGGGGACACAAGAAACTTCGGGAAAGAGCCAAAAGGAGACTAAACCTTCTGAAGAAGAAGAAATAAATATTTTTATTTCTCTTTTTTACTTGGCTCCACCGGAAATTCTCTACTGCGCAGACTCTGGCTGCACAATGGCGGCTAGAGAAACGGGGTTTTTTTGGCTTCAACGGTGACAGGCGGAAGCACAATGTCCATTCTATATACAGTCATTGGTTGGTATTTTTAAATATCTATGTTTTCACCCTGGATGAAAGTCTGACAAAAAACCCTTTGGGTGAAGCTAGGTGTCCTTTACAGAAATGATGGCTGTTTTTAATTTGTTGTTTGGTAAAAAATAAAACAAGCAACCTTTTTATCTCTCCTTGATTATGGCAATTTTCTCTATATGCTTGCGACATCAGCCTCTTTGAAAATGCTGGACTCAGTGTACTACCGATGGCAGCAAAAACAAATCAATTCCCATAGATATTGGGATTTTTTTGTTTCATGATCTTTACATCAATATTTCTGGTCAAAAATCTATGCATTTTTCCAAATGCAAGTGCTTGATTTTACTCTTCAGACAGACTTTTAAAAAGAGGGTATAAACAGCTGGTTCAGATATATTGCTGCTGCATAAATCTTAAAAACTGACCTGCATGTGATGTGAATTTGTTGGGTAAACATGAAACAGTCTGTAGACATCGTCTTCAATCAACTTGATGGTCACTAGTGTTAAAAAAGTGAAATGAAATTTGCAGAAATTGTCAAACAAATGCAAACATGTTTGACAGCATGAGATTATGTATTTCTAATTGAATGGGCAGCAATGTGGTGCTAAGTTTAATGTAGACTCTCTCTCTATATAGAAACCTGGGAGTGTTAAGCACTTATTCTTGAAACCGCAGTATTAGTTCAGTGTTTTGTTTTAGCAGAGTCAATTCTTTGCTATTCCCATCAGAAAAACTTGAATAACGTCCCTGAAAGCACCAAAGCCAGATAATCTAGACTCATCACTGACTAACTTTCATAATTGGAGCCTGACTGATTTCTGTCCGTCTTTTTTAATGTGCGTATACAAGCAAACTTCCAGGCGTCATTATTAGTGTTGATGTTTTCCAGAGCAAGGATATGAGCATTTTCATACAACACATTAAAAACTGAGAACCACCGTGGCCCAAAACGATGACGACAGACATGCTGGAGGTGGAAGATGCATATGGGTGTTCTGGTTTAATGAGTTACCGTGTCAGCTGGGGACTTTCAGCTTGATGGGTCTGTGGTGGTCAGAGATATAACACCAAATGAAGATGGAGAAAGTCATTTTCCACTATTAAGTCAGAATTTGCTCATCAGCTACATCTTTAAAAAAACACCATTCTGATTTCAGCAGATGTGACAAAACTTACAAACAGTGCAAGTCGCAAGATAATTGGGAAACAAGTCAAATTGAAACACCGAGTGAACGTTGCTGTCCCTGTCGGACTACAACTACTGGGCAGGCTGGGGTTATTTTTTATTTATTCATTTATTTTTCAACAGCTGGACTTTTACTTAATAGGCTGTGGTCCCAACTTTTCACCAAGAACAAGCTGATTTGATTGGTATTTATTCTGAAACCTCACTATTTCCTTTTTTTATAAGTAATTTTTCAGTAAAACTCAATTTTGAGTTTTCTCTGTTTCGGTTTATTCTGAGGTTAATTAGGTGGATGGAATTCAATTTCCAAATAATTAACTTAAAAATTCATCATTAACCCTGTGGTGCATAGTGGTCACTACACTGGACACCTATTTAAAACTTATTTACTCCTAAATTCAATGGTTCATGTGGTGGAAATTCATATTAACCTGTGTCAGGATATTTTTTTTCTTCTTAGGGCCTGAAAAAATGTTTTCAATTCTTTTTCCAAATAAATATATATTTTTAAAAGTTACAAACAAACATTTGAGGGTAAAACAGCATAATAACTATACATTATTCAGTGTTAAAATGGATGAAAGAGAGTTAAAATGTTTTGCAAAGCATTAAAAAAAGAGTATTCATGAAATTACCAAAAAAAAATAAAAGGAGCCAAACAAAAAAATAAGTCATATTTACATTAAGTTCACACTGTTTTATGTTGAATACTCAGTTACAAATATTTTAAAAAAAATAAAGGAAAACTTTTTTCATGCCTTAAGACAAATAAAAACACTCAAAGGAAAAATCCGGACACTGACTTTCATAATTCGTGCATCAGAAGGTTAAAAAAATCCCTAGTTTTGAAGTGATGATGAATAAGAATAAGAAAACCTTGTGTAAAATTTGGAACATAATTAATAAAGTGTTAAAAACAAATCCCTCTGGGTACCTTTTCATAGTTACATCACAGGGTACAAAAATGTTATTCATCGCTTCATTACGGGGATTTTTTTCCCCTCTGAGATGATATTCACTTTGACTGTTTTAAGTCTCTTGAAGCTTCGCCTCGGCTTAACGAAGTACAGATGTTTAGAGGCGGAATGAAAATTATTTCTTACAGCCAGCCCTGGACCAACATTCAATGGAAAAAAGATCTTCTTTCGCCTGCAGTTTGAAAGGCATTAGGAGTGAAGCTCAACCGAACGGATGGGTCATACATCATTGAGCATTACCCGTGCTGTGCTGTGCTTCTAAAACACAAATTGGATTACCTGTGCACCCACGCGGATCAGTTGAATTGGACAGGCACATACAGGAAACGCAGAAACCAAACTCAAACACACACACGTTACGGCATCTATGTGTGTGTTAAATGCATGGTATAGACTTCTTTAGGGGCCACATGACTTTGCCTTTCCCTCACAGGGGGCCAGGTTCTGTAGCTAACAGAAGTAACATGTACTGGACTGAAAACCAGTGTTATTGTGGAGGTGGATTTTATTATGAATATATATTTGCTACATAACCGGATGCTAGATTTGTTTCAGGATACTCGTCTAGTATGTGTAATGCTCGCTTATTATGTTATGCACTTCAGCCTAAGCTTTACCTTAAAAGAGAGTTCATGTAACTTTTTCAAGAGCATTATCAGTTCCATAAATACATTTTTTCATACGAATTTTGCAATAAAGTCTGAGAAAATGGGCTTTTTCTCTCTATTGAACACAAAAAAAATCATTTTCTCACAACGTAATATCCGAATCAGTTTTTTTTTCATTAGCAGTTTTGCTATTTCTTGTGTTGTTGAGGTTTCTGGCAGTTTATGTGCATTTTTAAAAAAAGTAACTAATTAATTTTAGGCCAGTTGCAATAATCAATAAATCAATTAATTGCACCATAATTAAAAAATGAGCTTGATAAGTTTGCTGGGCTCCATAATTTTTTTGTAAACAGAGGCTGACAGTCCATTTCAATAATTGATTTTTGGTTGTGTTGATTATTTATTTTGGATATTTACAATGTTTTTTTTCATAATATAATTCCAATTTTGAATATTCTTGAGAAATAAAAGGTAATGTATCTTTAAAAGGGTGTACTTGCACTATTATACCATTATTATTATAGTAGCTGAAAATGGTATCAAAACCCAATATTATCGTTTATCGCAATAATTTCTGGGACAATTTATCTTCCAGCAAAATCTGTTATCATGACAGGTCTAATGAATTTATCAAAAGATAACATTGATGATAGTTATAATAGAACATTTTGTTTGAAAATTTTGACTTTTACAAGCCAATGATAACAAAGTAACAACAAAAAATGAAAATTCATTCATTCATTTTTATTTTCAAAATGTAATTTTTAATCGTTCTGTGGGCCGGACTAAATGTGGGAAGGGGCCGTATCTGGCCCACGGGCCGTAGTTTGGGGATCCCTGGTATAGAGGATGTTAGCTGTAGCTTATAAATCCATAGAGTTGGTTAATCTTGCAACAAAGGAAGGCCAACAATACAGTAACTCCCCCATCTCTGCTCTGCACACACACACACTTGCACACACACACACACACACAGTGCAATTTTAGTCACCTAATAATAAATGCCACATCATTGTGATGTACAGCCGGGGTGCACATCATATAAAGGTTGCAGTGATGGAATCTCCGTTTGAAGCTGTCGGCCTTGACACGCAAAATCAGATCCTAAAACTGTTTATGGCACCATGCAGCCAGACAGCCTGCCTCCCCTCTTGTAAACAATCCACAGGAAGCTCGTGATTTATGAGCCAGACAGCCAATAAATCTGAATACTCATCTCTCTAAACAACCAATTTCTGGATTTGGAGTTTTAAAGACGGCTGTTTTTGGTTCATAACGTCCTCCTGGCTGCAGTCCGGCCTCTTCACTGATGCAGCACTGAAGCTCTGTAATGCAGTCTTTACTTTACAACCACTCTCTAATTGAGCTATTATAACTCTAATTATTATTATAAGTATTATTATTGTTACCTGGAGCAACATGTTTGCTGAAGCAGCTTGACATTACTGAGGCTACAACCTGTGTAAGTTTGTGAAATCTGAAGGTTTTAAAGGTCACACTGTTCAGTTTAAGGAGAAATAATCTGACTGTGTCTGTAGCTCTCAGTTGTCATGATCAGGCACTTTAAAGAAAGCATATTGTGTTTCTAATGGTGAGTTTAATGAATAATCCATCAATTGGCCGTTAAGAATTTAGTCGATCTAATGTCTATGAGTAATAAAAAGACTAAACACGTCTGAACTGCACTTCTCGACAATATCTACCATTATGACACTTTGAGTGGATTTCACAAATGCAATGAGACATCCTACCCACCAGGGGGCGATGTAACTTGGGAAGCAAACAGAAGAAGTACTCAAGCAGCGCATTGCTCTTTAAAATTTAGACAAGGACCTATTTCATCGTAAACATTTCCATCCTGATTACAACCAAATATATTATTTATTATATTTCTCAAGCCCAAAAAACAAAGGATTGCATTTAAATTAGGTACAGTAGTCTTTTGTTTCAAGGAGGGAATTCTCAATGTGTTTTTTATTTTGCACAAATATTACATGAAGAGCTTTGAGCTGAAAAGCCCCAAAGTGAGATCAGGTGTAACCTTTTGCCTCCAGGTTAATAATGTTGCATCCAACAGATGTCTGCTTGTTGGAGCACTCCTGTTAGTTAAAAAGCCCCAGAAGAGTCTCATTAATTCCAGGTTTGTTACACTGTTAAAGGAGTAAAAACCCAAATTTGGCAAAACACTTGGCAAAACAGTACAAATAAAGATAATGGTGGTAAATATGTGTGCTTTATAAATGAAAAATAATTGGGACCTGAACATCTTGAATTGAGAAAATATAATAAAATAAATATGACATATATCACATGCATTATGTAAATAAGAGATTGTACATTATCATTATTGTTATTATTACTGCCTCTATTATTGTTATAGTCTTATTTATTTATTTATTTATTGCAACTGCTATAAGTACATTTTTATACTACTGCTATCGTTATACTATTAATTTTGCTACCCTATCCTATACTATTATTATAATCATTGCTATATTATTATATTATTTTGTATATGTTTTATTTTATATTATCTATTATTGCTATATTATTGTTATATGACCACTATTATAATATAATATAATATAATATAATATATATCAAGTGTATTATGTAAATAAGCAATTGTACAGTATCATTATTGTCATTATTACTGCCTCTATTATCGTTATACTTTTTTTTTTTTTTTTTTTTTTTTTTTTTTTTTTTTTTTTTTTTTTTTTTTTTTTTTTTTTTTTTTTTTTTTTTTTTTTTTTTTTTTAATTGCAACTGCTACAAGTACATTTTTAAACTACTGCTATCGTTAAACAATTATTATTATTATGATTGCCATACGATCCTATACTGTTCTTATCATCATTGGTATATTATTTTATGATCACTGCTATTATGATTCTGAGTATTATTAGGATTTTTATAATCTTTTTTGTATATTTTTTATTAATTTCATATTTTATTTACTTCATATCATATCTTATTATAATATGACCACTGCTTTTATTATTATTGTTATCATTATTATTATCATTATTATACATGATTATAATTATATCCCTGTTCCTATGCACATACAGAATCCCTCTAGGGAACACACAGCATACTTGAATACATCTTAAAGCTCTATTTATGTTTCACTTTATTTCCTTTTTATATATATTTTTTTAATATTTTTAATGGTGTTGACTCTTTTGATTGCCTATTGTTTATGCGTACATTGCTGTGAATTGTGATGGAGATGTCAATTTCCCTGATGGACACACCTAAAGGGATCAATAAAAGTACTATCTATCTATCTAAAATGAAACAAAAATGTTTTTTTCTGTGTTTTGTTCAGATGTTATCTGTGTTATTTTTGGAATAAAACTCCAGGACAGGCTCAGATCTCATGCACGGACTCCCCGCTGGTTGGAAAGGCCATCTGAAATCTGATGCTAGAGGAGCTGACAGCAGCCTTTGGTCATCCTAATCCCCTCCAGAATAAGATTATCCCTGTGTGGTAACAGTGTGGCAGGGGCGGACAGGGCATTCCCACAGCTGTGTGTTTAAGACAGAGCCCATTGAACACCTACTGCTAATCCCTGTACACACTCACACCCTGACAGCCCGAATATATAAACTCAGCTCCATCTGTCCTTTGAGCGTGAGTGGAGTCTAAGAAGCAGCATCTCCAGCATCAGCGACTCCAGACAAAAATGGACCTCAGATTAATGGGTTTCCCTCTGCTGCTGCTCCTGGGCGTCTGTAAAGCTCACCAAGTAAGATCATAGAGAGCAGCTTATGTGTGCTTTATATTTTCTGTCCAAATCTTTGTATTAGACTCTGCTGTGATACCTTGAAATAATCTGTTTTTCTTTTTTTTTAAAGGATCACAGTCCTCACAACGGTAAGCTGATACTAACACACCACTTATTTCTTTCTGTGTGTCATGGTGGAAATGGAGTTCTCATTTCTGCTTTGCTTTTATTGATTCCTCCCAGTGAATAAATCAGACATGGAGGACATCACCACGACTATTCTGAGAATGAACAATGGTGAGTATTCAGGAAACACAAGGACAGCAGGGGAACATTCGGTTTTTTGTAACATTTTGTAAAAATGGTCTGTAGCCAATGATAGAAACCATGAATCACTATTATCAAACATATTAAAGTTACTGGGTTTGGTTTGAATGAAACTTCACCAGGTTGATTCAAATACGGTCATCATATTCTAAAAACCCAAAAGATGACCCTCTTAGAGATCCAAAAGTACTCAAGGATACTCAAAGACGACAAAGTAGCTTCATAACCCAAAGATTTTTCTAACACTCTTTTTCTATTTGACGTGATAATTTTCTAAACTGTAAACATAAATTATGTACAGAAGTAAATTTATGCCAGTCAAATATATGAAAATTTATATTTTTTCTTGAATCTTATTTATTTTCTCATAATTTCCCCCTTATACTCTCAAAGTATTGACTTTATTATTAAAAAAAATTGACTTTTTATCTCAGAATTTTGCCTTTTTTCTCACAATTTTGCCTTTTTATCTCAGAATTTTAAAGTATTGTTTAATTTCTCATAATTTTCACCTTATAATCTCACAAAATTTACTTTAGAATTTCAAAGTTTTGGCTTTTTATTGCAGAAATTTGCCTTTTTTTCCACAATTTTGACAATTGGTCTCAAAAATGTAACTTATATTATTAATTGACATTTTAAATCAGATTTTTGCCTTGTTTCCTACAATTTTGACTTTATATCTCAAAGTTATTCATGGATTTTTTTTCTCAGAAGTTTGACTTTCTTTCACACAATTTATACTTTTTATCTCAAAAATATAAAATTGTGTTCATGTTCTCATAATTTCCACCTGATAATAGTATTGACTTTATTATTATTTTCAAATTTTGCCTTTTTTTCCTCACAGTGTTGACTTTTTATCCCAAAAATGTAACCTATATTATCAATTGCCTTTTTATCTCAGAGTTTTGCCTCTTTTCTCACAATTTTGACCATTGAACTTATATTATTAATAGACTTTTTATCTCATAACTTTGAATTTTCCTCTTGTAATTTTGTCTCTATCAGTTGTTTGTAGAACAGGCTGAGAAAAACCTGGAAAAACCTGGAAAAAGGAGACTTATCTGGGCAAAAGAGGATGTGTATTTACCCTAAATTCAAATGTTTTTATGTTTAACAGGATCCAGAGATCTTCTCCTGGAAGGAGACATACTGATTCCCAGAAAAAGAAACGCTATGAAGTGTTTTAATAAGGCATATTCGTGCCTGTGGCCAAAGTCTGAAAACGGCAAAGTGGAAATCCATTTCCGGATCAGCAACAAGTATGGTGGGTACAACATGAATGGAGTTGGAGTCATGACTTTACTGAGAGGATGGTGATTGTAAATGTGTTCTTTTTTCTTACAAATACAGATGATAACGAGAAGAATCTGATTTTACAAGCTATGAAAGACTTTGAGAGCAGAACCTGCATTCGCTACGTTCCTCGCACAAATCAGAGGGTGTATCTGAGCATCGAACCAAGATACGGGTGAGTCAACCAATGCAGGAAGAAAACAACTAATTCATAAATGAAAGTAGTTTATATATGAGCCGGAAACTGAATTAATTCATTATTGATTCATCAAAGTTTTTACCTTTTGAGATTTAAACTGGTGACAGGACACTTAAAACAAACTTATCAGGATCCAAAATGACAACAACACTTGGATTGACTTACACTAAAAGTTGCAAATAACTTCAAAAGGATGCAAAACAATTAGACTTAACAGAAAGTTTGGACTACAAAGAGCAAAACAACCGAAATAGACGTTCACAATAAACACATACAGAACTAAAAACAAATACATGCAAAACAACAGCCGAGGGACGCATTAAGAGCATAAGACACCGCAAAGATGATAAAAGCAAAACAAAACAAAGATCCTAATGAAAAAATAGAACCACAAAGACACTCAAAATGTCGACATCAGATGCAAAATGACAACATTAAAGCGAGCAAAACAGTTACAAAACAGCACAAACAGACTCAAACATTACATAAAGATCTGACAACAAAGGGGCGACAAAACAGAAGATGCTACAGAACTAAGAGGAGGATGAAAGGGTGGAAATATATTTATCACACATGAAGAATCCAAAATGACTACAAAGGGATGCAAAACAAACAGATGCTAAACAAATGCATCATAAAAACTTGAATTTGTCTTAAAGTCTCTAGAAAGAGATGCATGTCGACCAAAGAAACTCTACCTCTGGAAAAAGGGTTGAGAGACACTGGGACAACATTAAAATAACTCCAGTCTCATTATGTGGGGATGCAGGAAAGTGAAGTAAGATCACTCACAAAACTAGCGGTAAACAAAAAGCTGTTTTATAGCTTTAGTGCTATGGAGAATGTTTTGGCTCCCAATGGGAAACTTTGGGGTGTGTTTTGGTTTCCATTAGGATACTGAAGCATGTGTTTTGGCTCCCAAGAAAATACTTAAGTGTGTGTTTTGGCTCCAAATAAAGCATTTTACGATGTATTTTGTCTCCCAAGAAAGCAACTAAATATGTATTATAGCTCCAAAGGAACATTTTAGAATGTATTTTGGCTCTAAGATAATATTTGTGTGCATTTTGGCTCTGTAGAAAGCACTTAAGTGTGTTTTTGCTCCCAAGAAAATACTTAAGTGTGTGTTTTGGCTCCAAATACAGCATTTTACAATGTATTTTGGCCCCCAAGAAAGCATCTAAGTGTGTGTTTTGGCATCCAAGAAACCATTTAAACTTGTGTTTTCGCTACCTAAAGAACTTTTACCAATGTATTTTGGCTCCTAGGATAACATTTTGCGTGCATTTTGGCTCTTCAGAAAGCACTTAAGTGTGTTTTGGCTCCCAAGAGAACATTAAAGTTTGTATTTTGGCTCCAAAGAAAGCACTGTGGTGTGTGTTTTGGCTCTAAATAGGACATTGTAGAATGTAACTAGACTCCCAAGAAGGCAGCTTATTGTGTTTCGGCTCCTAAAAAGGCAGCTTAGCATGTTTTGGCTCTCCATCCGGCTTTGAAGCTTGTGCTCAGGCTCCCAAGAAATTAGTTGAATGTGTTTGAGATTCAAGAGGACACTTTATGGCATGTTTTGTCCCTCAAAAGAACTTTCTGGCGCGCATTTTGGCTCTCAATCAAAAGGGTTAGTGTGTTCTGGCTCTCCATAGGGCATTCAACTTTGTGATTTGGCTCCAAAGAGTGTACTTATCTGTGTGTTTTGGCTCCAAATACAACATTTTACAATGTATTTAGGCTCCCAAGTGGGCACTTTACTATATTTTGGCTCCCAAGAAAGCACTCAAGTGTGTTTTGGCTTCCAAGAGATCATTTAAATTCATCATTTAATTGGCTCCCAAGAAGGAAGTTCAGTGTGTTGTAGCCCCCAAGAGGACACTTTAGCATGTTTTGTCTCTCAAAAGAACTTTTTTGTCGAGCATTTTGGCTCCCAAGAAATCGGTTCAGCCTGTTCTGGCTCTCCATAGGGGATTTACGCTTGTGTTTTGGCTCCCAAAAGAGTGTTTTTAATACGATTTGGGTTAAGAGGAGGGAACCAACCCTGTGCACACTACTGTTTTTTTGTATATATAAGTAAATAAATAAAGGCTAAAGTTCATAACAAGGAGCTTTTTAAATACAGTTTAAACATAAAAAGAAGTTTAATTTTAAAAGAGTCCATCAACTATGTCAGTGCCTCTTTTTGCAAAATCTGCTCCAACAACACAACCTCTAATATTTGTTAGGGGCTGATTTATCCAGTGTTTACTCAGGTGGTTGATAATACTGATCATGTTGATTACTCTGATGTGTAAAGGTGGATAACCACGATCTCTGTGTCCATCAGCTGCTCCTCTTTACTCGGTCATATTGGAGACAAACAGGTCGTTTCCCTGCAGAGGTTCGGTTGTGTTCAACACGGCATCATCCAACATGAGCTGCTGCACGCGCTGGGTTTCTATCACGAGCAAAACCGCAGCGATCGAGACCAGTACGTCAAGATCAACTGGGGAAACTTCTATGATTGTAAGAAACTCACGGCATGTTCACCACTGACTGATTTATGTCTTAATCTGCATATTATTCATCGTTCCCTGTTTCCCACCAGTTTATGCCATTAACTTTCGAAAAAAGGACACAAACAATCTCAACACCCCGTATGACTACTCCTCTATAATGCATTATGGAAGGTACGGTGGCATTCTCTTTAGATACACTTAAATCAGTATCTCTTGTAGAATCAATCTCTTGATTTTCTTTCATATCTTTTGCATTGTTCCAATCTGTAGAACTGCTTTTGGTCGTTTTGGAGCAGAAACCATAACTCCCATCCCTGATGCCTCCGTTCCCATTGGTCAGAGAGACGGCTTGTCTGAAATCGACATTCTCCGCATTAACAGGCTTTATAAATGCTGAAATGGACAATTACTGCTGTATGATTTCACACTGATATGATCATTGGTAACAATAAATATGTTCCATTTCAACAATCTGTTGTGAAATGTCTTTTTTATTCTGTGTTAGAAGCCACTCGGTAAAATGTGGTGGATAAAACTCATAAAACAAGTAGCTGGACCTCATCACCATGATTCTTCACATTACGCCAGGGCAGCTGAACTTTACAATAACTATTTTTCCCCAGGTAACTTAGCTTTATGGATGGATAACAAGGTCCCCGAAACTCCTATTCAGGTTTTTCCAATTGAAGTTTTTCTAAAAAAGCTGCAAAACTAAACACACAAAGAAATGTACATCCCCCTCTCACGACAGCTTCTTTTTCAATACATTCAACATATTACATCTCCTAATATACCAAAATTGATAAAGATGGATATGCATTACAAAGCCAATGGTTTCTTTTGACCATTAAGAAATGGAGTGAAATTTGAAGCAAATTAGTTTCTAAAACGTTGGTGTAAAATTGTTTTTCTTCATTTTCTAATCACTGTCTTATTATTTGAATTAAGAAAAAAAAAGTTGAGAAATTATGGCAAAAGAGCTGAATTTAATTAGAAACTAATAAGACTTAAGGGCAAATATGTGGCAGTATCTTTATAATTGAGTTCATTTCCATTCCAGCTCGTAGTAATTAAGTTTGGGATTTGTACACGAGAGAGGAGTACAGTGTTTTATCAAAGGAAATCAGTAGCGTAGTATACTCTAACAGACAAACTTTGCAGTGCAGCATCCTCACACAAAGAGCTGTGGCACTAAAGGATAGAAATCCGTCTTCCACTACTCCCTAACCCTGCAGAGACATCCCACTTGCTTCAATGTGTAGTGCGTCTTTTTATTCCTCCCTTTGAAAATCCTACGCAGTGTTTCTCCTGTATCCGCCCGAGTGAGAAAGAGCAGCGTTGGGTGAGAGAGGAAGTCGTGAGGAGAGGGGAGGGGAGGAAGCCTTGGAGAAAAAAAAACAGATTCCCATTAAGCAAATTTCCCTCCGTTCATGATGTATAAATGCACGAGCGGCCGTGACAGAGCTGCATGTGTTTCTCAAGTGCAGCAAAAGAGGCCACAACATTAGCGATGCTCTGAGAAGAACTAGTGAATCTGTATTTTTCAGATGGACACGGGGTCTTTAATGTTTCATCCAGTAGTTTCAGTTCATATCAATCGTTCCGCACATAAAATATTCAAGATCTACTTGTTTATTGAAATATTTAACGCTCCGGCTCTATTCATGCTCCAAGAAGCTACAGGAGACTTTTTGGCTAAGTATAAATTAGAGTTTTTCCGTGAATTCTGATTAAAATAAGATTACCACTGAGAGTCACAGATCCCCAAACTGAAGCACAAACAGACCAAAGAAAACATTCAGGTGGAATATTTGAAACTCTCTTTGATTTCTCACAATAATATAAAAAAAAATGAAAATAACATAGCGTATGAAAAGAAGAGAATTTAACGCTACAGCTGCTGAGATACAGAAACTAGTGTTTAAGTTCTCATTATGTCACATGCAACCGCCAGCTCATGCTTGAAATATGAATGCAGACGCTGTGAGACTGTGAGGAGAGAAATCAAAGCAGCGTTTGACATAAAGAAGCCAGTATACATTAAAATTTGTGCAATTACTTCTGAAGTTGCGACTATTCTTACATTTGTGATGTGGTTCACTGTGGTGCCTCTATGCACAAAAACACTATTAGTGATGTGCACTGATATTTTGAAGGGAGGGGGTGAAAGAAAAAAGGCACTTGGCTCCAAAGAGGGTACTTGTGTATGTGTTTTGGCTCCCAAAAAGAGCATTTTATCATGTTTACACCAGCAAAAAAAGGCAGAGTAGTGTGGTCTGCTAACCAGGAGCTCACTTTGGCGTGTGTTTTGGCTCCCAAGAAGACAATTAATCACATCTTTTGGCACCCAAGAACGTACTTTAGAGCTGTTTATCATGTTTTTACCAGCATGCAGGGCAGATTACTGTGGTTCACAAACAAGGAGGGCACTTAAGGACATGTTTTGGCTCCCATGAAGACACTGTAGAGAGTGAATTGGCTCTCAGGAGAGGTGGTTTTTATGCTTTAACCAGCCAAAGTGGCAGATTGGCCTGGTTGGCCAAACTCTGGCATGTGTTTTGGCTCCCAAGGAGGCATTTTAGCCAGTATACACTACAGATCACTGACCAGGAGAGCACTTTAGTGTGTGTTTTGGTCCCAAAGAAGGCCATTTAGAGTAGTTAATCATGTTTTAACTAGCATACGGGGCAAATAAGTGTGGTTCGCTGACAACGAGGGCACTTTGGTGTGTGTTTTGGCTCCCATGAAGACACTTTAGCATATTAAGTCTCCAAAAAAGGCACTTTAGCACATCTTTTGGCACCCCAAAAAGTCCATTTAGAGCAGTTAATCATGTCTTTATCAGTATGAGTGGTAGATTATTGTAAGTAGCAAACAAGGAGGGCAGTTGAGGACATGTTTTGACTCCCATGACGACACTTGAGTGTGTGTTATGGCTCACAGGAGAGCAGTTTATCATGCTTTAACCAGCTAAAGGGCAGATTACAATGGTTCACCAACCAGGAGGGCACTTCAGTGTGTGTTTTGGCTCCCAAGAGGGGCACTTTATCTCACATATTGGCTCCAATTAGGGCACTTAAGTGTGTGTTGTGGCCCCTGAGAGGGCATTCAAGTGTTTTGGCTCCTACGGGGGAGTTTATAATTTTTCAACTAGCACAAGAAACATAAGTTTTGCTCCTAGGAGAGCACTTTAGCACATGTTTTGGCTCCCAAGAAGGCACTTTATCATACGTTTTGTCTTCTCAGAGAGCACTTTGGGAGTGTTTTTCAACAATTTTGCCTCAAAGGGGGCCCAATTGCCCCTGAAGTTCCCCTCTATGCACACCACTGCACGATGCTGCCATTAGCCATGCCTGTTAATTTTCAACAAACTGACAGGAATCTATTGGCATGCAAGCTTGATAAAAAAAATTCTGGTCTTGGTGTCACTGAAGCTTTTAAAAGATGCTTCAAAAACACCCTTTGGAACACTTTTTGGTGGATCTTTTTTCATCACTAGTTGTTTTTTGACAGCGGCTCATAAGCATTGTCTGCCAAGCTCATTCTGCTGCTCTTTGACCAAACTTTAAAGGGCAGCTTGCAGATGACCAGCAGGGTCTGGTGTAGGATGTCTGCTCTAATGAGAGTAGGCTGAACTGAGCCAAATGCAGCGTGATTTCTGATGTCACTGGTAATATTCTGGCAGGCCATAACCACTGGCTGCATGAGCGGCTCTTACCACCCTGTTATTAACACAGATCAGTGTACCTGCCTCTCTTCAAACACGATAAGCTTCAACACACAGCTCTGCTCGCTTCACCGCATGAGCTGCCTAATACCCACCAATAGGAAATTAAAATGTTCTCTCTGAGCCTTTTCTACTATCTAAGCGAGTCTAACCTTGAAGACTGTCTTAGAGTTTATTGGAGTGAAGGTTTGCCTTTGACCTGTGAAGAATAAAATCCCTTTAAATGCTGAAATTACTCCGGCTCTGAGACTGTATTCACACAGCGGCCAGTCGAGCTGCACTTCACAGCCATACATGTCGACACAGAAAAGATTTGAAGCACTCAATCAAGAGATGAAGCAGTTCGAAGGGATTCATACTAAACCAGGGATCTGCAACCCGCAGCTCTTTCATCCTTACGCTGCGGCTCCCTGTGGTTTTGGAAAAAAATATCATGGGAATTCACTTTAAGACTGTTTTATGTTTTTATTTTCAAAATCTTTTTTAGCAATAACTCAAAGTTTTTAGGTACTTGTGATCTTGTAACGTTAAAATACAATGCTTTAAATTTTTTTTGTCACTCAAAAACTGCATCACAACCACCAAAGCCTGTAAATGCAAACATCCTAATGGATCCTCATTAGCTTGTGAGTAGTTTTTCTCACTCCCCTGATGTGCAGATGATGTGATTTGAGCTTGGGGAGCAAAAGCCATATCAATCAGAAAATATCAATATTCAACTATATATTTTGCAAATGTGTGTTTTACATTGTTCAGTGAAAAAATGCTCTTTTTCTTATCATTTTTTCTTTAATGTAGGTCAACACTATGCTACACACCACGAAAGTACAGCTGCATGCTGCAATTTTGGTTTTGGACGAGCCGGACTCGTTTGGACATTGAGGTTTTTTTTGAGAGAAACCTTTAATCCATCGTGTTTTTTTTTCTTTTTTAAATTAATATTTGTAAGAGGATATATCAACTATTGTAAACTGACACCAATGTTTGTAAAATATATTTGTTTTCATGTTACTGCATTGAAAAGGCATATAAAATATGTTTTTTAAAAAATGCTGAAGGGTTTTTTTTTTTTTTTTTTTTTTTTTTTAGGAAAACGTTTCCCAGAAGTACTTTGGCGTTACTTCGCAATATTTTATTTCCCCCCCTTGCTTTCCATTCTCCTGAGCTGGGCGCAGCTGAGTGTAAGTGAAAATATGGCTCAGAGGAACCGGGAGAGAAAAAAGTATTGCAAAACTGTTGTGAGGGGATGCAAAAGTCTTCCTACAACAACTCTCACACTTTGGGGGCTTCACACAAAATGGATTCATGGATTTTTCTTTTTTTGAGTGTTAAACGTTTCTCACCCATGACCCATAAAGTCTACTTTAAAGGACACACTTTCCTTTCTTTAACACTCCTGAAAACAACAAAAATGTTTTTTCCTCACATTGGTCACATGCGAGAAGAAGAGGCAGTCAAAGTCTTAATTTAGTACAAAATACTTCTTCAACAAATCTTCCATTAAGACCTGATTGTACAAATTAGACCCTTTGCAGCAGTTTCTCTTCTAATTGCACTTTCGCTGCACTTAATAAAGTCTTAAAACCTCCCGATAGAAAGACACATGATCCCTTTTTCATTCACAAACAATCTTTTCAGTGTGTCAGCGGAGAAACTGTGTCAAAGAGTTTATTTGCAACAGTCGAAGAGAGTCCCCAGTGTTGGATGATACAAAATAAAACAGCAGTCTTTCACAACTCGAGCTGTCGTGAAGTTACGCTGTTTACTCCCTCTGACCCTCTGATCTTTGCACCATTTATTGCATTGTATTGTAATATTTGTTGTTTTTAAGCCTATTTTAATGCATTTTTATTCTTTGTAACGTGACCTTAAGTGCCATGAAAGGTACCCTTAGATAAAATGTACTATTATTTGTATTATCATTATTACTGGACTGAACACACAGCCAGTGTGAGTTGATGAACTCAGACGAAACGGAGCCGGACCGTAGACGCATCTGGTGCATTTGAAGAGTTCAGTAGTTTCCATGCACGATTTCCTGTTCCGTTAGATCTGCCTCAGACTAAATTGATATGTCAAAGCTCTCGCATCCAAAAAAAAAACATGACGGTTTCATATCCGCAGCTGAACCACAACAAAGTGGACCCACATTGACTTGAATGGGAAACTCTTTGATACGGTGCAGGTATGAAGCAGAGCCGGATCGTAGACGCATCTGGAGTCTTGCATCGAACACATTTCTACTTTGTGTTTAGGTCAAAGCAGTCAAAACTAAATTTCTTACCGAATAAAACTTTTAAAAGGAGTATAAAACACCCTGTTTTAGAGATGTTGGCGTTTTGTACTGACTGAGAATAAAAATTTATAGCATGTCTGGAAAAGATGTGTAGCTACTAAAAGCCTGTAAATTAGGAATGAAAAGAAAAGCGAGCCAAAAAAATCCCATTTTTTTTCTGATATAATCCATTTTACAGCAGCTCAGCGATGAACTACTTTCTGAAGAAAGATGAAAAGAGAATTTTGTGCTCAAACATGAGTAATTTTGTAAAAATGCTCCTTTCATTACTCTTCCCTTTAAGTGTTAGAGACTTGGTGAAGACACTGGATGTGGATTTCATCTGCGCTTTCTCGTATTAAAATCTCATTTGAGGAAGTTTTGAGGAAATTAATACAAATAGTTTCTCTTTTAAAGCACTCGTTGGAAAATCAAATGGTGAAAACGTACAAGATGAATTGTATCCCAGGATAAATAACATACGGTAGCTTCTCTGTGAATTTGATTACGCTGCCTCTATTACCTGACTACAATTAAAAAACAACTGAAACAGAAGCAGCTCATTTGTTTTTGCAATCAGCGTTGTGCTTCTGCTTTCACAGCCTGTCCTGGGTCACGAGTGAGTCCGCCGTTAAGTACCCCGTTTGAGGGGGATGAAAGCACACGCGCACGGAAACGAGTAAACTTGGTAAACTTAGTTGAGGAGGCAATCAAACTAAATAACAGATTGGCGTGCAAATTCTGTGAGACTTTGTTGCTGTTGCCCTGCAGGAGCCTGTAGCAACGATTAACGGGGCTGTGAGATCGAAGGCAACGCAAACTCTAACATGTGCTATTGTTGAAGCTTTCATGAAGTTTTACTCAGCTTCTCTTCTGCAGATCTGAAGAGCCCGAGGAGCCACAGACAAACTTCTAAGATGTCTGAACCTAGAATAGCACACTGACGACTTTCTGTCTGTTGTCACTGCATTCTCAAATCTCATAAATATTTCATGCATTGTGTTCCCCGATACTGAGGTTGTGGCTGACATTACTTAACGTCCTACGCTCCACCAGATCGTTCAGTAACTGTTTGCCTTCCATATGACTTCATCAAAGTATAAACAGGAATAACTTCGTCGAACATCAGAATGCTATACCACATTATAGAAAGATAAGATTCTTCACATTTTAGTCTCTAAGTTTGTTTATAGTTTTCTTCACCAACAAAACGTAATTAGTGAAAATCACTCACAACAACTGGGGCGTCCTACCTGTTTGGGGTCATTACGTCACATCCTGACGCCCGTACCCCGAATATTCACTCTCCTTTCCACCAGAGGAATCCAGAGTTCAAACATATCAAAAGTGTTGTTTCATCAAATTATTCCAAGTGGTGAAATTTCTCCTGTAAAGTCCGTTGTTTGTCTGTCTGTCGTGTCCGTTCTCATCAATAACAGCAGCTTCACAGTCTTAGAGCATTTCCTTCTCAATGTCAATCTGACAAAACTGAGTGTGTTTGTTTTCCTTAGGGTTCTAGCTGCAAGACAAAAGTTTCAAATTTTTTTTGGTTGAGTTTTCATCCCAGGACAGCTTGTGGAAGCCAACAAGCGCCCCCTTCTTGACTGGCCAATAGCGCACAGTGATCTTGCGTAATAACTCTATGAGAGGGTTTTTGTCAGTCACCCGTACCATTTGCCAATCACCTTACCATTCACATTCAGACAGCTGTAGCCATTTAGATAATTGATGAGACCTATTTATTGTACGTGCCTCTTCATTCACATTCGTGTGCCCAACAGAAGAGGTATAATCAATGACTGGGAACTATAATTTCATGATTTCTTGGCTAACTTTTCCACAAAGAGAGCAAAGTTGACTAAAAAGAGAACACTGAGCACTGAAGAAGCTGGTTTTGTTTGCACGGAATCTGTAGATGAGTGTGGACACTGAGTCCAATTCTGCCTTGTGTTTGGTCACGTGGGACTAAAAACTCTACTTAGAAGCAGAACTCTTTACTTAGAAAGGTCAAATTTCGCTCAGATGTGGATAACAAAGAGTAGAAGTGATGTAGTGAATGCTACATGTCTGACATAAAGCATCTTGACATTATTGATTTTCAAAAATGGCTACAAAAACAAAGAGATAAAAGTGTTTCAGCTGCTTTTTGCCTGATGTGGGCTTCAGAAACATATTGAAACATGGCATTTTCTGAAAAAAGAGATTTTAATCTTTCAAATGAGGTGTCACTGATGAATTTTGACTTTGTGCTTCTTCAGTTATGAGCTTTGAAACATACATACAAAGACCAGAATTAGGTGAGATGTAAGGGGTTAAATAATAAAATAAAAATGGGACATTTCAGAAGACAGTGTGAAAAGCAGACTCTGCCCCAGAGATTGCAAAGGGAAGGAGTGAGCTCTTGGAACATCTGTGTCTTTACAGACAGTGTGGCATGTCTGTGCGACGGCAGAACGTCTGTGTCAAAGAGAAATTATGTTTTAAAAAGGCCTTTTGTAAATGTGTAAATCAGACGCAGGCATTAGTCTACAATCCCTCTGAGCTGTGTTTTCGCGGAGTCGAGCCACATCTCTGTTTGTCAGCGCTGAGGAATAGCAGCTGTCGAAAATGATGCGGTCCCATTAGTGACGGGATCCGGGCTGAGACGGAGCCAGACGGAAAGCCGCTGTGGGGACAAGATGATAACAAGGTACTCATTGGAGATGTGAGGGATGGTGTTTCATGCATCACTCTCCTCCGCGTGTGCATGAGGAGGAGATGGAGGGGTTAAGATAAAGACAGAGACAGAAAGAGAAGGAGAGAGAGAGAGAGAGGGGGAAACCGTTAAGGGAGGGAAAAAAAAAAAACGGATGGCTGAGATAAGACGAGACAAATAGAGAGGGGAACAATGAGGCGCGGGAGGAAGACAGAGTGAGAGGGATGGTAATCACAGGAAGGCAACTCCTGAAACGCACGAATCAAAGCGGTGACAGAGGACGGGAACACACAGAGGCCCAATCGCCGGCGTGCCAAGAGATATTGGCAGGTTTATTCACAGGGAGTCACTGATCTGTCATCCTGCTCATTGTTTCACCTCTGAGCTTAGCCGGGAGCATCAAAGCAGGATAAAGACACAAACACTAAGGTTCAGTTATGAATCTAAAGCTCTCTGATTGTGTGATTATCTGTTATGGATGCCAGGTAAATTATATTTACAGTCCATATGATTAACCCCTTCACATCCAACCAATTCTGGCCTTTTTACCATGCTATGTTTCAGAGTTTATAACTGTAGAACCATGAAGTCAAAATTCAGCAGTGACACCTTATTTGAGAGATTAAAGTCTCTAGTTTCAGAAAATGTCATGTTTTTATATGTGGCTGAAGTCCACATCAGGATAAATCCACCAAATCACTTCAACACCTTGTCATCTACATCTGGGTGAAATTTGAGCTTTTTAGGTAAAACCTTGTAGGAGTTTGAGAGTTTTTGGTCTCAGGGTATGACGACTTTGCGCAAACAAAACCAGCTTTCTCAGTGCTCAGTGTCCTCTTTGTAGTCAGCTTTGTTCTCTCTGTGAAAAAGATTCACTAAAAATTGTGAAATTGTAGCTCCCAGTCAAGGATTGTACCGCTCCTGTTGTGCAAATCAATAGGAAGGATTACTCGCAGCAAAAATATCGATTTTTCTGTGTTCTATCCAGCTTCAGAAGGCTTTGTGTGAAAGTTAAGGCTGTTGGTTACTTTACCTGTGATTTTCAGGGCCGATAGCAAAGAAACGAGCCTGTTAGGAGGCTTTTACGCAGCTGTAGCATGTCAAGCAGAGAGCACTTCCTGTATAAACCAGGCTCTCCTGGAATCAAATCTCTATGTACACTTCTTTCTTGTAGTGAGAGGTCTAAAGAAAACAAACACTTGCAGCTTTGTCAGATTGACATTGAGGAGGAAATGCTCTAAGACTGTGAAGCTGCTGTTATTGATGAGAGCAGACACGACAGACAGACAAACAACGGACTTTACAGGAGAAATTTCACCACTTGGAATAATTTGATGAAACAACACTTTTGATATGTTTGAACTCTGGATTCCTCTGGTGGAAAGGAGAGTGAATATTCAGGCTATGGGCTACGAACATAACATAATGACCTAAAAACAGGTAGGACCTGCCAGTTGTTGTGATTCTTTCACTAATTACGTTTTGTTGGTGAAGAAAACTGTGAAACAAACGTAGCGGTCGAAATGTGAAGAATCTAAACTTTCCAAAGCACGTTGCATTCCAATGTAAGGCAAAGGCGTTGCTGTTTATACTTTGATAACGTCAGTGGGATCGCTGACGACTTGGTAAAGGTTAAGATGTTAAAAAACGCTTCAAAACATTTAATGCGACAGATGGTTAGCCGTTAGTTTATGATCAAAGTGGCCAGCCGTGGGGAAGACTGGCCACTTGTTCGTAAATGACACAAGGGAACACTACACTTTACTTGAATCTGAGCCTATTTCGACTCTGACGACTCCAACTTACAGCACGAGAAAAGCATCCATCTCTCAACGCCCGATTTAGCAGCTAAAACCAAAGCTGCCAACACCAGAATATTAATTATAGCAATGGTATGCTAAGATCTGAATGCCATCTGTTATAATGTAACTCTCTTATGTCGCTTCTTGTTATTGTTTATGCATCCTGTAAGCCTTGAACCATATTGTGCCAGTTAAGAAAAGCCAATATTTCCTCAAGTAATGCCACTCTGATGAAAAAACACATATGCTCAATTTTCCTGCCAGCTAAGAAAAAAAAAACACACATAATGCTGCCATAGAGCTCAATGAATCATGAATGAATAAGGGGTGTCATTTTTTCTTGGTGTTAATATGATAAATGTTTGTTCAAATTCAAAGCCTAAGTGGGAATGCTGAATACTGAACTCCTTCATGAGTCCACTTGAGGCTGGGAGCAGAAAAACTGAAAACCATACATAAAGCAAACAAAGCTGATTTTCACAGCCGGATGAAAATAAACACACTGACGGCCTGGTTCAAAAACAGCCGGAGGCAAAAAGGCCTCATCCAAACTTCAACAGAGCAAAGTTATGGTCAGCATTTCTAACAACAACAAGTATCAGGAACAAATAAAAGACGCATTCATATTTTAACAAACAGTCTTTGCAAACAACCAATAATGTTACAGTCAGAGTTGGGTCTGTTACTGAAAAGCATAACTCTTTTTGAAAGTAATATCACTTTACTTATTACTCCCTACCAACAATAATTTATTACACTACTGATTATATTACTTTTCTTTACACCCCATAAAGTTGGTAAGAAAATGCTGTCACTGTCTGTTTCTTGCCTCTCCAGTCCAAAATTTTGATTTTCACTATGTCTAAGTTTGTTTGTTTTTTCTTGTGATATCTTTTGAGTGATTATTCACAAGTGCTATCAAACTTTGGATACTCTAAAATATTCTTAGCCTCTTAAGACCTGGGGTCCATATATTTGGACATGGCATTTCTGCCTCTCAGACCCATGAAACTTCACTTTGTAAAACTTTAATCTTGTAGCCACATTTAGAGACACTTTCCACGCCATCTTTTGGTGATATCATAACTTTACACCTATTTTAGTGAGCGAAATAAACAATAGAACGTATATCTAAAAATTATAAGCTCACTAATAACTCTAAAAGCATAACTTTGTGTACAAAGACCAAGTTTAGTTTTTATACTGATTAAGTCTTAATGAGGTTAAAGTGATTTTCACCTGCTTTTTTTCCGACCTGTGTGACTGTGTTCCCTATTTACAATGCGCTTGCAGCACTTGAAGACTTCTCGGAAATGAAACGTGTTATTAATACAGTCTTTTATTATTATTATTATTATTATTATTATTATTATTATTATTATTATTACAGATTTAAAGATATCATAGTGGGAGGAGATGAGATGCAATGCAATACAGATGTTAAGGTAACTTTTGTGGCTTAGCCTTTCAAAAATAAGCATTTGCTCAGCATTTCAACATCCTGCATTTGCTGAAAGGAAATGCAGCCCCCCTCTAGTTATTATTATTATTATTATTATTATTATTATTATTATTATTATTATTACACTGCACTGCAAACTTTTTAGGTGGTTTCCATTCAACACAATTTACACCATCCTATCCATTCATACCACCTATTGGAACACAGAAAAGTCAAATATTGCCGTCATAAATGAGTGTTAGTGGATCCTGAGCAAACACCAAGTAAGTAAGTTTGACATCCCAGCTACAATATTTCATCAGTCAGTACGTTGACATGCATACAACAGTCTTCGTGACATAAAAAGTAGAAATTATAGTTGATGAAGTCAAAATTTTGAGATAGTTAAGTCAAAACTTTGAGAGAATTAAGTCAAAATTGTGGGGTAATTTGAATGAATTTATATAAAAAGTCAGATTTATGTCATAAAAAGTCAAAGTAATGAATTAAAAAGTCAAAATTAAGAGAGGAGTTGAAATGAGATAAAAAGTTTAAAGCTTGACATAGTAGAAAAGAGCAAACCTTACTAAGCAGTAGCTTTACATTGCAGTGAGCTCAAGCTGCTGTTTTGTATCATAGAAAATGGATTGTGGGTACAATGAGACTTACTTTATATATATATATATATAAATAAATAATAGTATCTTTTCTAACAGATTTGCACGGGATAGTGCAGAGCAAACACACCTTTGAAAGGATTTTCAGGACGAAGTTGGACAGTGAGGGGTTGCGTGAACTACAATACCGACTGGAGCACATAAATCTCATAATTTCCACTTTTTATGTCATAATTATGAATAAATATGGGCAGATTTTCATTTTTGTTTTTTGTACCTGGCCGAAATGAGCTTCTATACAACAATACATACTAAGGCAAGAGGGGTATCAGCCAAAACCTTAAAAAAAGTGACAAAATGCTTCAGATATACAATGTTCTTATTCATAGAGATGCTATACTCTCACAGTATTTGTTTCTGTGTTTGCACAAACAAACCTTACACTATACGTTCATCAATTGTGTTGCACAAAAGGAAGTTTTCTTTAACATCATTGTGAACAGGTGAGTGTGGGCTTTATGTAAGCTGTGCATAGTGCATTCGTGCGCCAGTACTAAACGTGGGATTGTATAATTACTGCTATAGAATTCTAATTGCATCCTTGAAATGTAGCCATTATATGTGGTAATTACACAGGTTGTATGAGTCAGACTTGTATGAGCGGATTGGATGGCAGCTCCCGAGCCCCATGAAGTGATCCAAGGTCTTTTATTGCATGTTATATCGATGACACCTCGGTTGCTTTCACAGCCAGGGTGCCTACTCTTACTGTTTCAGCTAATTACCTCGGCATTAGGCTGCGCTCGCTCTCTTTGTCCTTGATGGACTCGCCAACAATCCCATGTGGATCGTGATCGTCCGACATCTGTTTCTGATTTTCAGTTGATTATACACACAACCCACAGTTTTGATTTTGGGTGATTGTGATTAATTAAGATTTCAGCTATGACTCCCAAATCACTTTTCAGCCAATAAATTGGATTGTCATTTGCAATCAAACTGTGTTTTAATCAGAGCATATTTCCATCATGAGTGCATACACATAAAAATGAAATGAAAAACAGATGAGGAAATGACAAAACGATGACGCAACCCCAGCAGAACTGGCAAGTGATCCCCAAAGGTGGGATATTTACTTTTAAGTGATGTACAACTACAAATAAAGGCTCTAGTGCTCCCAGATATAACCAATATGGGAGGATTATGTTCGCTTTATCATTTTAAATGCTTCTTTTTTCTTTGTTTACAACTTAATGTTCCTGGGAGGACATCTTATCCCTGCAGAGATGTGTTGCACATTTAAGATATTTTTAACTTGGTATATCACCCAATTAAAGCTATAATTAATGCAGCAGTGTGTGCTTTAAGCAAAGCATGAAACTTAACACAAATGACAAACAAAAAAAAAAACAAGATGAAGCTGCAAAAACACCAAAGATGGATCATAAAAGGTTAAGAAAGAACCTTGTTCCTGTGGCGGTTTGCGGGCTCTGCTTTGTGCTGATTGTGGTTCTTCACATTTCTCCTTGTCCCTAAATGTATTTCCATCGTCTGGCAGCAGACAATTGGACAATGTAATTTCATCTCGTTGAGTGATTGGGTTGGAGAGCTCATGAATGTCTGCTCTAGAGATGTATGTCTCTGTCTCGGAGCAAAAGTGGACCATCCACAAGGACGTGTTAAATCAGCAAAGAGGTCACGCAGTGTGTAGAAGATAGCGGGGCCTTTGACGTCACGTTGTGTGCCTCTATATGTGTATCCAAGGATTGAATGGTTATGGAAAAATCTAAAGTATTTGCTTAACCTGACTTGGTTTGGGGTGTGTGTCAGTCTCTCTTATAGTCTATCTTTCTGCTGTATGGGAGCATTTTAGATTTAGTGTGAGTGTGATGATAACAGTGGTAGTGGACAAAACGGCAACTGTTTGCAAGCAGTGTTGCCTACTTAGCAACTTTTCAGACCCTCCGAACAAAACGCGTTGGGTCAATGACAAAAAGAGGGTCTAAAAACTTATTTTTTAAAAGTTCTTTGGAAATGGATAAAAAACATATTTCTGAGTGAAGAATTATGTTTTCTAACAGATTTCAGTAGTTGACCAACATTTCAAAGTTTTTAGGTTCATTATTTTTTAGTATTTTTAATTTGAGCACCCAAAAATGTCAGGTGGTGCAACCAAATATATGAAAATATATTTATATATTCCTGTTATTTTTTCTGTGTGAAATTATTGGCAAGTATCTCTCAAGTGTCTGTAGTGACTCATACATTTTCATTTTGTGTGTTTCATTAGTTTTATTTGTGAATAAGATAAATAATTTGATGTTAAAATAACATTTCACATTATTACATTGGTTGTACCACCTGACATGGAAATTGTTCCAGTCACCAATGAAGTGAAAAAACCTTTTTTATCAGTATTTCAGAGAAATCTACAAACTTTTCCACTTGGTCACAAATGTCATTTGGGCTCCTCTGGCTGATGCAGTTTCCTGTTTCCTGTTTTATTCTCTTCACTTTAAAATAAAAGTCTAATGTTACGGTTGCACCACCCTGATATTTGACAAGGTGAAAATTACGGGACAAAAGTTTTTTAAATTTCTCAACAGCTTTAAAATTATGCAAAGAATGTTTTATTTAAAAAGGTTCAAGCATAAAATAATGCCACTGTGTTTTTAATTTCAATTTACAATAACTGACATTTAATTTTTAGAGTTTAATTACTGTGGATACTTGTCAGGACGGTTGCACCACCTGACATTTTGGGGGTTTGAGGAACCAAAACACAAAAAAACATGTTATATCTTCATAGTTTAAAGATGTGTTCAAATAAGACAGGTTTCTTAGAATAAAGAAATACATGTGATGAAATACTCAATTCATGATGGAAGGAAATATTGCACTCAGACACGTCACTGACCCAGTTACTTTTCTTGAGTTTGACTACTCTGATATGAAAGCATGTTTTCTGTGGTGAGCTCCTCCCCTCTCCAAAACACTCACAGGCGGACAAGTCCTCCTCTCTCAGTGCTACAACCAGAACAGACGACTGGATTGCAGATTTATTCTGCATGTGCTTGCACCTTTGGGACACCTTTGTCGGTCCCAAGCCTCGATAATTGAGGAGGGTTGATCTTTTGACATTCAAGTCTTTGCTCCCCCTGAAGCGCTGGGACTAGGGCTGTCACTGATATTTGAATAACCGTTCAAACATGTGGGACAAATATCCATAACCGAAGAGTAAATCAATATTCGAATGTAAACTATTGAGTTCAGAAGGTATGATTGGTCTCAAAGGGTTAAAAAAAATAGAATCGATGAAAGAAAGTTTATTTGTAGTTCTGAACATGTTTGCTGTATTTTTAGCCCGTCTCTCCCATAATGTTATTCCTATTTTCTACAGCGTCCATGACTGTTACATGCTAATGGCTTGTTACGCAAGTGGCATCATTTGGAAACTTTTAGTGACTTCAGTGACTTTCCTCAGCGACTAATGTCAAATGGGAAACTGTCTTATTCTTTCAGGTTTTGCGTGACTTTATGTGACATAATTGACTAAAAAACTGATAATGGTTAATTTTTGGGAGATATATGTTATTCAAGGGTATTTACAAACAACAATGTGTAGGAATCTTCAATCAAATCAAGTCATTATATCTAGATAAGATTACTTTAACAAATAGAATACTATAAGTGAACACTTTCTGCCTGTTTATGTGAATGAAGCCATTCAAGCTTGAAAATACAAGCTCACATTCAACCACAGAGAAAAAGAAAACATTTGTGCTGCATTTCTCACTCCAAATGGGAAGTTTCCAGCAGTTGGCCACAGTGTACTCGTGAGTTTGTGACACACCACCAATAAGTCCAAAAATAAGAACGCTTTCAACTCCAGCAAAAGGAAAAGACAACTGCACACTGTGTTGTGATTGCACCCGAACACTCTTGGTTGATTGCTTCTGACACTCTCTGGAACAAGGGTCCTATAGTTCTTCCAGAAAACCCCTGACATCAGTGGGAGCAGGAGCTTTAAATGGAAGCAAGCGAGCGTGTTCGCCCGTAGTCTGCAGACAACTCAGAGACACAGAAGATGATTTTTCAAGGTTCCTGCTGCTGCTGCTGCTGCTGCGTGAGCTGAAAAATGGTGGAGATAGTGTTGGTGCATTACAGCAGTGAGTCTCATTAGTCTTTGTCTCACTTCAGCAGCTCTGATTATAAATCCTTTCATCAGTTCTGTGTCTCTCTGTGTGTCTTTTATCCTCCGGAGGCTTCATATATGTGTGTGTGAACATTTTAAACTGGCATTTTAAAAAAAATGCTTGGATCTCGTTTATTATTTCTTTTGTTCTAATATCACAAAGTGACAAAAAATTATCCTGCCATGAATTCTTAAAAAGCATCCACATTTGAAATCTCAAACTCATAAATATGAATCAGTTGAACTTTCTTTCAGTTTCAATCTCAAGTTTGCACAAGGGAGATTTTATCCCAGTAGCTTCTGTGTCTTTTTCTCTGAGGTAGTTGTTTCGAGCGGGCAGTCTTCCACACCAGTTAGTACAAGACACTAATAAAAAGTCATTTTTTCCTCCCCATAACTAACTTGACATGTTGTGAGCCAGTATGATACCTCATGCGACGAGGGGGTCATTAAACCATGAAATTGAGAATTGTAACCCTGCCTTGTAAAAAGAAAAAAAAAAAAATCCAGAGGACGGAGGAAGAGAGCGGAGTGAGAGAGACTGTTGTTTGCATTTTTTCAGCGTTTTACAAATCAATCTCTTAAAACCACTGGATCATTATTCCTGTGGCCTGAAGAAGCCCGGTCACTTAACATTCACTCCGTATCATCCTGCTGCATTTGTTGAAACAACTGATGACGCTGATTTTCTTTGGAGGTTCCTCACTCATTTCGCCTTAATACAGATAAAGTGTTGAGATCTGGATCTTTGCTAATGACCGTCCCCTATCATCGTCAGCAGCTTTTACCCACTGGAAGTCTTTTTCACTCTGTCTCGCTGAGATATATGTGAAAGGATTAACCCTCTTTAAGCCCGTGACTGCATGAAAAACACCCCCTAGACCAGCGATTCCCAACCTGTGGTCCACGGCCCCCTGTTGGGCCGTGAAGGTATTCCAAGTGGGCCGCCAAATCTTTTCCAAAACAGTATGATTTTAGTGGAGTGAAATGATATAAAGATACAAGATGCAAATAAAGAAAGAAAGATACAAATAAACAGAATGTTTTAAATGTTAAAAATCAGTTACAAACTCAGTCAGGGTATTAAAAATGTTCACTTATTCATAAATGAGAAGGTATGTTAGTGGCCAATAGGTAACATGACCCGAAACGTAACAATGGCCCAATATGTAATAAAACATATGTAATAAAACCCAAAATGCAATAACTTGGCAAAAATGTAACCAGTGCAGAGCCCAAAACTTGACAAAAAGAATGTATTACAAACCAAGTCGTTACTTTCTTGGCAAAAAGTTATTTTGTTTCGGGCTCAGAATCTGTTACATTGTCGACCAGTTATTACATTTTGGGTTTTATTACATTTTGGGTTATTGTTACAAAATGGGTTCTAATGAGGCCTTTTATATTCTCAGTACTTATTGAGTTGGAGGTTGGCCGCAAACATTTTTGAGACATAAAAGTGGGCCCTGAGTTGGAAAAGGGAACCGCTGCCCTAGACACTAAGATCATTAAACTGAATGCAAAAATTTTACGATATGCACATTCAACAATAATGCTCTCTGTTAAGTTTTTTTTTTCTTTTTACAGATAGTGCCATTTCTCATTTGTTTAGCATCCACATTTCCCAAAAAAAATGTGCATCTATAAGTCTGTCTCATATATTATTTGCAGAATTAATCCTAATTGTAATTATTTTTTCCTTATATTGTAATTGCAATTTATTATGCAACTACTTTTAGGTTCCCTGTCTTGTGTGTTGTTAAGTTAACACACTTTTGGAAATACACATTCAAATACAGATGGTCAAGAGTGTGACCACTATTTCTGAAAATGTAATGTATTTGATTTTTATTGCATATTTTAATGCATTGTAATTAATTTTATTATCTTTGTACTGTTTTGTTTTTCTAATCCATTTTAATTATGTAGTGCTCATGTCACCTGCCCCTGAGACGACGGTTGAAAATTAGCCAACTTAGCTAAACTGGCATATTTACAGGAATGTTTATTAATGTGCATTGTCACTGTATATATAAACCAATAAACTAAACTAAACATTTGCTACAGCATAACAACAATTCATAAAATACTGCTACTCATGATGACTTCTTTCTGCCCATTTTTGGTCACTTTAGTTTCCTTTTTGCCATTTTAAACCATTTTTTGCAGCTTTCTGAACATTATCCAAGTTTTCTCCCAATTTTCTTGCAATTTTTTATGCTTTTTGACAATTTTTGCCATATTAAGCTAACTTTCATAGCTACTTCTTACTGTTTTTGCCACTTTCCACGACTTAGATTGTTTCTCTTGTGAAGTCAAGTTTGAAAAATTTGGCTCACTGGTTGAACAGGGTTGAGTTACTGTAATTGAGTTACTTACTGTCATTTCATAGCTTATTTCTTGCTTATTGAACGAATTACACACTTTTTAGTACTTTGTATTTTATTCTATTTTTCTATTCCACATTTATTATATCTTATCTTACCTGCTAATTCTATTTTAGTTGACACTTCATTTTTTGTTGCATTCCTTATTGTCCCTAATTATTCCTTTCTACTTTTGTACTGTGATGAGCATCTAGCAACACTTAATTTCCCCAAAAGGATCAATAAAGTATTTCTGATTCTGATGACACTAGTATAGGGCTTAAAACATCTGCAGCTGCAATTGTATCTGTTATTTTTACACATTTCAGGTTAAAGAAATATTGCAACAGGCCACATTGCATCTAATCCAATTTGCGATTAATTGTCCAGCCTTAATTCTGATTAAGGACTGTAGTAGACGTGTATTTGTGCTGCGTCGCCCCCTGCAGTTTGGAAATGGCTAATATTTCTTACTGATATTTTTGGTTCATTTATTGGAATATTTCTTGTAAAAGACCATCTGACCTTCTGGGCCACCGTACATCAATGAGCTCATCTTAATGCAACAAGTGGAGGCTGAACGTGCAGCCAAAACTCCATCAAAGGTGTAACACAGTTTATGTGAAGCTCACTACTTAAGACACTGTGTGCTCCTCTATTTATTGTTCAGAAACAGAGAGTTCTTGGAGCGTCTCCAGCACCTTAAGGTGTCCATGCAAACAGCAAAGACTGCAGGAATTCACTTCCCCCCTGCCAAGTATTACACCAGCTCACTCTTACTGCATCATTCGGACTCTTGGCTTCAACAGGAGTTAAAGTGAGAGTGTTTGTTCATGCGATTTGGAGTTTGCTGGCAGGTTTTGTTCCAGCCAAGCGAAGCCTCTCGAGTGCTTTCCTCCCTATGTAAACTAAACAAAGCGAAGCATGTCTTGGATTAGCATCATGCTCAGCACACAGACGTAAGAGTTGCGTCAAACGTCTATAAATCACTCGACAAATACGCTCGCCCTGAATTAGACGAGGCAGCTTTTTAATGGATTCACATGAACGGCAGCACCTCATCCCTGCGGTGGTGAACACCGGGGGTTAAATACACAGACAGCTCACGCAGCAGAGTGTTTACTCTCAGCAGCTCTGCCTGCACAGAAACACATGACCTGAGGTTGTTGGTGTGTTGACAGCCAGATCGAGACGGCGTGATTTTGTGTCGTATAATCAAATTCACAGGGCTGGCTTTGCTCACTATAACATGCATTTCGAAATGTCGGATATGCTTGCAACACAACTCCGACACACACGTGTGGTTGTGAAGTTTATTAGCAACATGTCGGCCCATCTGTTGTGTCTCTGCAAGTCTGTGTGGAGTTCAGAGAGCTGCTGGCAGAGGGACCAGCCAAATGTGAGCAGGAAAAGAGAGTTTAGCTTATAGAGTATAGACTTTGATTAACAACTCATAATGTTTGTTATATGCAAATGTTTCATGGGTAACAAAAGGCTTTTTTTTCAAATCTTGATCTTAGGATTTGGCGCAAAAACAGCCTGTTTTAATCTGTATATTCATCTCCATTACAGATGTCAAATCAGCTGTTCTCAATCCCAAATTTCAGCCTCAGAATTGAAGTCTCTCCATGCAGCAAACAAACTTCCCAACTTCCTGAAATGGGGTTACCGAGAGCAACCTTCTGCCATGGTAATACAAAAGTATGTTTTTGAAATTACTCACAAAGAAATGTAGAAAAAACAATACAAGATTTTCTGTTTGCACTGTAACTGTTATCATTTTGAGACATATTTTTGCTTATACTTTTGCAATAATAGATGAATATTTATCCATAAGTACCTTGATTTTTGAAGGTATTTCTCAGTCTATTAATGTTTCATGACCCCCACTTTGGGAAAGGCTAATCTACACAACAACCAATCAAAAACCCTTTCAGAAATTGTTTTCATTTCCCTTAGAGAACGGACATGACAAAGCCTGTATTTTTACATCTCTGCATCAAAATGGTGATTCTTCTGCCAAATTTGAGCTATCCCCCCTAAAGAAAGCCACAGTGAAGCCTCTGTGCACAACCCCAATCCCAATGACGTTGGAACGTTGTGTAAAATGAAATAAACACAGAAAATACTTTTTGACCTACATTCATTGTGTAAAGGATATTAGCACGTGGGCTCAGGAACACTTCAGAAAACCATTGTCAGTTAACACAGTTCATCACTACATCTACAAGTGACAGTTCAAACTCTACTATGCAAAGACAAAGTCAGACATCAACTACACACACAGACGCTGCCAAACTCTTTTTGGAAATCATGGACAGGAAAAGGACAATCCAGATTGTTCTCAGGTCAAAGTTCAAAAGCAGCATCTGTGCTGGTATGGGGGTGTGTTAGAGCCCTTGGCATCATGGGTAACTGTCCCTGTATCTGTGAAGGCAGCATTAACGCTAAAATGTACAAACAGGTTTTGGAGCAACATCTGCTGCCATCCAAGACACTTTGTCTTTTTCAGGGACGTCCCTGATTATTTCAGCAAGACAATGAAACCAAGACACATTCTGCTCCTGTTACAACAGTGTGGCTCCGTAGTAGAAGAGTGCAGCTACTAGACTGACCTGCCTGCAGTCCAGTCCTGTCTCCTACTGAAAATATGAAGAGCATTATGAAGTGAAAAATACCACAACGAAGACCCCAGAATGTTGAGCAACTGAAGTTTTTCATCAACAAAAATGTGAAAGAATTCCAGCTCCAAAGCTTCAACAATTAGTGTCCTCAGTTCACAAACACTTATTGAGTGTTATTAAAAGGAAAAGTGATGTAACACAGTGGGAAAAATGAACCTGTACCAGCTTTTTCAGAACAATAAACAAAGTTTTTCAGTTTGAACAATAAATCTCTTGTCTTTGTGGTGTATTTAATTAAATACTACGAACACCACCATTACTACTACTGCTACTACTACGACTACTGCGACTACTACTACTACAAATAAATGAATGGAAACTGCTCTTAGGAAATCTTGACCCAAAAATGGCGTTATACTGAAAACAGGACAGAAGCCCCGATGGAAAGTTTTCAACATCTAAACTTTGCCATGTTGGGAGAAAAGTCTGCCTGTATGATAAGAAGCACATAACTCATCAAAATCAAGCAATGTTAAACCAATTTTGAGATTGTATCTCATTACATTTGGCAAAACATAAATATATATGTATATTTTTCTATATATGTAAAAAAGGGTTTTGTATAAAGTTGGCTTTTACCAATACTGTGCAACCGTATTTCAGTGTGTATATTAGATGCTGAACAAAACCAGAGAGACAATGTTTTTAAAATGTATAACCTTGACTAGTTTAATCAAATTGATCATTTTGATAAATATGTAGAGCAAGAATATTAAAAAACATTTAAAAGGTTCTGCATTAGAGGAGTGAGTAGTTTATGAGGCTCAAACTGAAGGACAAACTGTGAAAATGGGAATTTTAAGGAAGGACAACTTTGGATTTTGAGCTCAGATCCTGCAGCACAGAAGTTGTTGAACACAAGCTTCAAAATAACCACGAGCGGAATAAAACTCATGCAACTAGAAAGGCAAATTTGTCATTTCGATCTTGGCAGAGAAAAGGAAAGAAACGTGACTGTATCGAGGACAAGGAGCCAATCTTACAACTTGTAATGTGTGGAAGAGAACAGTGTGTTCTTGGTGTAATTTGATATTAAGTGTGTGATTAGATTTCATAAATGTGCAAAAACCATTAGCACTGGCCTTCAGTAAAACTCACTAAAAGCCTCAAAGAGAGAGTTTTGTGGCTCAACTGGACTAAAAGCTACATGCAACAACATAGCAACAGTATCCAAGTCATGAATGAAGCCTGTCTGGCAAACGCTGACAGTCCTTTCAGTGTGGCTATAAAGGAAAATGTCTGATATGCACCAGGACTGAGCTGAGTAATAAACTTCTAGATGTAACATACTGCAGTGTGAATGTGCAACATTTGGGACGGTGTTTGTGCGGGGTGCAGTTTGTGAAGGGTGTAGTGAGGTAATAAAAAACTGTGTTGCTCCGTGGAGTGTAAAATAGGAGGGTTTGGCTGTGTTGCAGGGGGGGAGGACAGCAGGGGGGAGGGAGAAGAAGCGCAGGTCGCTGGGGTAATTTAGCTCTGATGACAGTACGTTGTCGTGAAGCACCGGGGAGGGAAGCCCATGCATCACACCGCAGCTGTGTCCGGAGTGCACTCTTATGATTGATCACCTCACACCCGGCTTTAATTTAAAGTCAATGACGTCTATAGATACCTGTCAGGGACGAGCAACGTGTAATGTCTCCTCTCGGGCCGAGGCCCCTGCACTTCTTGAATTGAAGTGAGGCCGAACGGCACACGGAGCTTAAACAGGCCCATCATGCAGGGAACAAGAGGAAGAAGAGGAGGGTGAGAGAAGTGATCACTCATACGTTTGATGTCCTGCAGCAGTGAAGAGGAAATGCATGAAGCACAGATCTAAAGTTTGTAGTTGCAAGTAGGGCTTGGCAATAAAAGAATACGAATCAAATCTCAATCTGACCTGGTGTAGGGCTGAAAGATATATCGATATTGTACTGATATCGAGATATGAAAATTGAGGCTATTAATATCCCAATATTGAAGATATCAATGTAGATTTTCCCAGCTCACCCTGCATGAAAAGCTCAGACAGTCACATGATTATTGTTGATTTTCTGTTGATGTTGATGACTGACAGTGAGCTCTGATCAATTAACCGCACTTTCCACATCCTGTTATATTACCTTATGCACGTTAAAACATTTTGCTGGATGATAAATTGTCCCAGAAATTATTGCGATAAACGATATAATTGCAGTTTTGATACCATTTTCAACTAACATAACAATAATGGTATAATCGTGCAAGTACATCCTTTTAAAGATACATAACGTTTTATTTCTTATGAATATTTAAAATTGGAATTGTATTATGAAAAAATACATTGTACATATCCAAAATAAATAATCAACACAACCAAAAACAATTAATAAAATGGACTGTCTGTCTCTGTGAACAAAAAATGCACTTGAATAAAAACCACACAAAACCAAAAGCAATATATATAATAGACTCTGTTGCTGATAAGAAAAATAACTCACACAGCGATACAGCAAAGTTGGTAAATAAAAAATTATTAAGCCCGGCAAACTTATCAAGCTCGTTTTTAATTATTGCGAATTAATTGATTTATTGGTTATTGCGACAGGTCTACGTATCGTATCCAGATATCTGGCATTAATATCGAGAAATGACATTTTTCCCATATCGTTCAGCCCTAACCTGCTGTAACGTTCTAAACACAGACAGCACAATATTACCTCTACCTGAAATTTGTCAAAATACCAGATACAACTCTGGGCAGTAGATGTTTTATGCTCTACACCAGTGTTACTCAACTCTGCTCAACCAAAGAGACAAACTGTTGAAAACTACTTTTGCAAGGGGAACAATCTAAGTCATGAAGTTGCAAAAACAGCAATAAGAGGCAAGAAAAGTAAGTTTAAGGTAGTTAAAATGATCAAAAAGTACTAAAACTTTCCTGTTAAAATGTCATTTTTTTAAAGGTGGGGTCTGCGGGATTTTTCGAAGAAACAGAATCTCGACTTTTACAGGAATAATCCAGCTCAATCGTCATCTATCAGCCTTTTTACATGTGTGTCAGTGTCTGTGTCTGAGTCCTCTGCCTTTATGTTGATGTTTTCGTTGACTTGGGATGTTTCCACGCGGAGAGTAGAAGTGGTGACCAGCCAATCACAGCGCTCGGTGGGTAAGTGACTTTATGTGTCGATGAAAGCGAGTGGGAGAAGTTAATCCTGACAGCTGCAGTTACACCCAGAGAAAGAGTAATACAATTTTTGGAGGGAACATCCTCTTCAATATAGCAACTGATATCAACAACACATAAGATAGGGAACTTAAAAATGACGGCAAGAGAAATCACGATTATTTTTGCAAATCCTTCAACCCTCATCTTTGTTTTTCTTAACTTTCAGAAGCAGATGACAGAAACTTCAGTCTTGAACAACATGTCATCCACACTCTCACACATACCTGCCATTTTAAGCTCTGTCTGGTTCTTTAGTTCCCACATTAATCTGACAAACAAGGTGACAGACAGTGTTGTAACAGAGTGTTACATGGAAAATGTGATAAGTGTAAAATGCTTCTCTCCTCGTACCTGGCGAGCTGGTAACTTTTTTTTGTATTACAAATGACAACAGGCCTCCAAGGGACACAAGATCACACCCATTAAATGATTCATTTCCTCCAGAAATTACTTTTTATTTTAGGAAACAGACTTTTTGGGCTGTTTAAATCTTTGAAATCTGAACAAGGCAGTGATGCTTTTAACTCAGATCAATACTTCGAAAAGAAAGGTGAGCTTTTTGCCTTGATGCTTTAATTTGAAAACACAGGTAAATACCGCCTATCATCTAAATTGTAGGTAATGAATCCACTCTTTTATCTCTAAAGGTGCTTTTTTTTGCAGCCTGCCAGTCTTTGTACCACCCTGTACAGTTTCTCTCCTCTCATAAACGGGATCTGGTTTTGTCTTGTGGTCTCGTAGTACTTTCATTAAAGCGCAGCCTCAGGATCCCTGCAGGCAAAGCCGTATCCTGATTCCTTGTCCGTGACCTCCACTCTTGCATTTATAATGCAGGACCTCTCCCGGAGGACATGACAGGCACCTACAAACAGCTTCATGAAGCCGGCAGCCCGGAGCAGCAGAGGGATGAATATTTGACGTTTCTTCAGGTTTAAAGTTATGTGCTACAGGTTCTACATATTCACAAACACAACCACGCGTTATTTTCACTGTTCATGATGTCTGGCTGCGATCCAGGATGTGTGGGCTGATACATACACATGAAAACATAAATCTGGCAGCTGCAGAAAAACAAACCCTGGCATGTAAAAAGCAGAAAATGCAAATACATTAAATGGTTTGGTAACACTCGGGTTGATTTTTTTTAATCTTTTGCTTTTGTGCTCTTATTGTCAAGTTTTCCCCTCCCTTCTCTATAATTCCTCCCACTGGGATCCACACTTAAGAAACATGGTGTTGCTAGGGATGGGTATTGATAAGATTTTATCAATATCGATACCCTTATCGATTCTGCTTATCAATCCGATCCTAAATCAATTCTCATCAATTCCTAAAGTAGGTTTTTACAGGTTTTCTTTGTTAGCAACATTTTGTAATGTGTATAAGTCAATAAGTCTTAAATTGGTCACTGGATCTAGATATCTCAAGACATGAAAAAATAAAAAAAGTAGGAAAAAACTCTGCAAGATCTTGCAAAAAGTTCATCCAATCTTTTTTTTCACCCATGTCCCCTAAGGGGCTCTGTAGAAAACATCTTTCTGTTAGTATTCGGACGTGCAGAGTTCTCAGTGTTGTTCTTAAAGAGGAATCATGACATGTTTCTGTGATGAAAGTTGAAATTCTGTTTTGAAACCTAAGTTATATCGATGTATTCTAACCGCTAGCTTTTCAATGGGATTTCCCATATCTTGATAGCATTGAGCTAGCGCTGTGTTTACTATGTCGTTTTTGGTACAATCATAGATGTAAAACATTTAAAATGTATTGAATATGAATCTTTTGTGGGACAGTAATGTACGTTTCTTTGTGTGTTCAGTTTCTTAAGTAAAACTTTAAGCAGAAAATCCTGAATCAGAGTTTTCTAAAACTGTTACGTAGATGCTAAGTGAAGCTAACTGAGGCAGAGCAGAGGTCCAAACGCTGCGGCGTATAAATCTATAAGAGGAACCGTTAAGCAGGAACACTAATGATATCGATGGATTGAACCATTTCTTATTGATTCCTAACAGGAACCGGTTCTCGATACTATATCTATGGCTCAGGCGACTTGTTTTTTTGTGCACGTTTTAGCTTTGGCAATAACAGCTTTTACATGCATTTCTTTTATTTGGAACATTGGGTAAATGCTCCAGGACTTTACAAGTTCTGCAATAAAATGGTGTTACTTCCGTTGTTGATGTATATTAACCACCAGTGGTGTGCACGGGGGGGGTGTTGCCACACCTTGTGGCCCAACTCGTTCAAGTCATGTTATTTCTTATGTAATTATCTGAGTCATGTGTTAAATGACTGGACGTGAAAAGGAGAAATGATGTCAACATGCATCACATGGGTTGAATTTTACAGGTGTGCACTCTTCAGCTACTGAAGAAAACTTTGAATATTTCACTTTATTCACTGACTGAAAGAATATCAAACACCTCCATCGCACCGAGAGATGAGGTCATCACGCCCCAGATTGACAGCCGCTTACACGACCCGTTTAACCTCCTTGCAAGCAACGCAAACCCCACAATCTGTTCTCGATACCCATCCCTAGGTGTTGCATTCAACTGTTATACAACAGTCAGATTTATGTGCCTCTTATTTAAAACAACAACAAAAACCAAAACAATGAGTACTCTGATCGACTGTTGTTTGGCCGTTTTGTTGACAAAAAGTTCCAAATGTCTCCAAACTTTTTAAATTATTTTATCTTAGGTAAGCTGCTATGAGTTTTATTTATTCTCCTGTACAGCATTTTAGTGAACTGTGGTTTTAAAGTTTTAAATGAATAAAGTTGTACTGGATTGAAGGTTTTGGTGGCAATTAAAAACTAATTATTGTGTTCGGCCAAAACCAAATTGATAATCTTTCAGTTTACCAAAAGTAAAAGTAACTCCATTTATTGAACATTTAGAAACTGATGTGATCTTTATCCATTCTGAAGTTGAATGGTGAATGAATGTGTGTCATGCTGTCTATATTCTGTAGGGGAAAGCATTAAGTGAAAACTATGTAAGAATGAGCTGCAGGGGAAAAGCTGTCAGCCTCATGGGAGGAAAAAAAATGAATGATCAACATTTTTTAAATTCTGTTTTTTTCAAATGTGTGGTATGGAATGATAGCTAGTTTCCAGTAGGGATATTTCTGAGAGAAATTTAGATTTAGACAGTCTCAAGTTACAAAAACAGTCTAATCCTTGAGGCGGGTACTTTATTATGGGAGTTCTTTTAAAACCAGAAACCTTAAAATATAACATTTGGCTCCTAATGCGTGTTTCTCAGCCTCTTTATCCTTTCAACCCTCAAGTTTATAAAGTGACCCTTCAGGAAATGGTTCCTTATGAATCAAAAATTACATATAAATAAGACACAGCTGGTTGATTGTTCAATAAACTGTATTCATCTGTGTGAAATAGTCTGGTGTTATAAAAAGGAATAGTATCCCCTTTGTATGGTGCCAGCAGACGGCTATCACATGATCGGTTTGAGCAAACTCCAGCACAGGGCCCCCACTGCAGGGGGGGAGGAGCATATGTCAGTTGTGTTCATTTCACGCACACTAAACTGTGTCTGATTGTGCCATGTCACCCTGTTGCTCCAAATCTGTGTCTGCACGTGCATACCTGTGCGTGAGCGCGGGCAGTCTGTGGAGGCAGCAGCTTATCCGCCATCGAGAATCACATTTTTGGATACACTCCATTTCACACTGTAATTGAGATAAGTGCCTTTGCCCTACTCATCCATGTGGAAAACACAGAGGGAGTAAATCAATGTCCAGTCATAAAGCCTGAAGGGTCAGAGGGGAGCTCTGGTGTTGTACAGTTTAGTCAAAGTACATTATTTCCAGACCAGGCCCAGCACCTGCTGCTGTCAAACATATAAGACGGTGGAACAAGTCCAAACTGCACATGAATGATTCGATTTTAATGCAATCCATCTGAGACACTCGGGACATATGCGGAAGTGAGAAAGTGCAATAATTACAACATGGCTTTTGCTTAAGCAGATTTAGCCTGAGTGGTTAAAAAAAAAAAAGCCTGGACATGTTTGAAAAGTGTGAATTGAAGCGCTATAATCTGCCACTTTTCATCAAGCCCAGTTTTCCAAATGGTCCTCATAAGGCAAAAGGCTGTTAATAAGAGCATTTACAGAGAAATAATACAAAATTCTCAGTGAGCTATGACATCCTTGTTGTTAAATTGACATATTGGAAATTTTGGACCCAATATCTCTTGTAAACAGAGCTCCTCAAGACAGGAAATTATTATTTAGTCCAAGTGCAGTGTTTTATACATGCCAAATCATGGCAACTGCACCATTTTCACACAAACTGTTCTTTTCTGATCATTATACTCAAAGTGATCAGCAAAATATTGTCAAAGCAAAATAATGCTGTGTTTTAAATGACAAATCACTTTAATGCTTCTAATTTAATAGATGATTTTGGGACAAATTATGGTGTAAATTCAGACAAACGTCAGGCTTTATTTCAAATACACCATGTTTCAGTTCTAAAAACTATAGTGAATAAGATCATATTGCAGATTTCTGCCAAATATCGCAACCAGCTACTTATCATGACCTCTAGCTTTTTGTGAGATAAATAACTAGATTGTTTTGATCTGGATTAGATTTATTCTCCTTGACGAAAATTCTAGCAGTCTATCAAAAGTTGCAATCTTTTAGAGGTGTCCCAACAAGATATTAATATTGGATATTGGTCTGAAATCAGCAAATCAGCAAAGTTGTTTGTGCAAAAAGCAACAAGGAAAGCAGAAATACTGAAGCAATCATAGTGTTTAAGCTCTCAATGTGCAACATTTTAGCTTAAAGATCCATAGTGAAGTTTTTAAAATATGTTTGCTCTGAATGAGAAAACGAGTCCCCAACATCATGACCCACAATGCCTCCTGAATGCAGCCTGAAAGCACCAGATGAGTGAGATTTCCAAACAGCATTTAATGCACCATTTGTGCATGTTCCAAGTGCACCGAGCTCAATAAGTACATCAAAGAAATTACTACTTTTCTTCACATTGAAAGGCTTCCAATTATACTGTCAGCAAATCACACATTACTTCTCCCACTACAGTGAGCCGTGACATACATTAACGTAGTGTGACGCACGGAGACATTAAAGGCAGCCATGTACAGAAGTGTCTCAAACTGTGAAACATTCAAAGCTGCCATTTGATCAGGAAACTCTTCCAGCAGAAGAATTTTACGCTCGACTCAGTTTGCAGATCATAAAGTCTTTTATCGCCTTTTGCCATACGATCCATCGCCTCGTACAGAACTAAATGTGTGCCTATTTGCATGCACATTACATGATAAGCTCACGAGCGCCCATGCCAAACTGTTCCTGCGCTGTACTTAACGACCCACTCCACGCCACGGGCATGGCAGAGCTGCTCTAATAGTCGGCGCTTAGTCAAAGTAGGCATCCCTGAAATGTGGGAATCAATCATGGATGACAGCTCATTTGGGCTATCTCGCTGAGGAAAGTAGAGAATGGGAATAAAAGGATAGAAATTCCAATTACACACTTGATGACCATATGTGTAACCCCTGGCTGACGGTGTTGACGCCTCCGTGCGGTTGTATAATGAGCTTGCTGTGGGCGTAACTTATTCAGTGAAGTTTAAACATCAGAGGAATAAAGTGAGAGCTGCATTGTATATGAACCCAGGTGCTTCCACTGGGTGAGGGATGAGATAACAGACGGCTATTATGTCACTGTCACACTATGACAGGCAAATTATCTCATATAGCAGGTTAAACCTGGGCCCCTTCAGCTGATTAGAATAATTAGAGTATCGCAGGATATGCTGTCAAATAGCTGTCTAATGCAATACGCTCTATATGGTTATTTTAGTACACAGGCCTGTGAGCACAAGAGACGAGATTGAGACTGTCAGACACATTTTTGACACAATCTTGGAGGGAAAGTTGAATGTTGATCAAATATTAGACTTGGGAATTGATTTTTTTCTTTCTCCTGAGATTATTCATTTGATAATTTGACTCACACTTTTCAGTGGTTGATTGGTGAGCTTCTCCACCAAAAACAGACTTAAAGGTGGGAGTTAATAATCTATCATGTGACTTATTTCAAAGTTTAAAAGGAAAAGATGCCAGCTACCCGGTGTCCATCTGACACATGATAATGATAAATACAATAAACATAGTTATCACTTTTTGTGCTGTCTGTCAACAAACAAAGAATCAGTGTTTTTTCAAAAACAGGAAAAAGAACCTCAAACTGTTGGACCTCACTGCTTTGTCATTTATTAAATCAGCTGTGACTTAATTTGTTGTTACTCAGGCCATATATATATATATATATATATATATACATATATATATATATAAGAAGGCTAGATGCCTTAGGGCGGAGTCAGCAGTGTCGTCAACGTGGCGGCCATCTTGGAACAGGGGACCGCTCCGGTGCTCTGTACTGTAGTCAGTGAAAAGGATAATGATTTACTCGCTGAATTTTTGACGGATTTACCAACGGATTAGTTTATTACAAACCGTATTCACGTGGCTATGATTTCAGACTGAATTTCTAAATCGAAAAAAAAAAAAAAAATTGAAACTATTCTCAAGTTTGCAAGTTAATGAGCTAAATTTCTGACGTTTATAACAAACCAAACTGTTTGAAAATCGGTTGAAAATAGAGCAATCTACAGTTATTTCAAAGTCCATGCTCCATTGACTGTAATGTAATAAGTGATAGAGCAGCCCTGTTCCAAGATGGCCACCATGTGACAACGCTACATCCCATTGGCTTACAGTACGCATGTGGCATCTAGCCTTCTTATATATATCTATGGCTCAGGCGACTTGTTTTTTTGTGCATATGTTTTAGCTTTGGCAATAACAGCTTTTACATGCATTTCTTTTATTTGGAACATTGGGTAAATGCTCCAGGACTTTACAGGTTCTGCAATAAAATGGTGTTACTTCCGTTGTTGATGTATATTAACCACCAGTGGTGTACGCGGTGGCTAATTATCTGAGTCATGTGTTCAATGACTGGACGTGAAAAGGAGAAATGATGTCAACATGCATCACCATGGGTTGAATTTTACAGGTGTGCACTCTTCAGCTACTGGAGAAAACTTTGAATATTTCACTTTATTCACTGACTGAAAGCATATCAAACACCTCCATCGCACCGAGAGATGAGGTCATCACGCCCCAGATTGACAGCCGCTTACACGACCCGTTTAACCTCCTTGCAAGCAACGCAAACCCCACAATCTGTTCGTTGGCCCTTCTGTCACCCGTGGACAGAGCAGCTCAGCCTCCTGCCTTCAAAATCAAACAGCTCAAAACTAATATCATTCTGTCCGGGCAATCTAATAAAACACAAGGGCCATTTTCCTCTCTTTCCTGTCCCCGCTGCCCTCCCTCCGTATATAACCTGCTGGAACGGCTATGATTCATCAGAGATGTGGTGACGGCGCTCAGTATGCGATGAGCGAAAGGCACCTTGGGGAATTTTATGATCCATGACGAAGCGTACGGGATCATTTTGGATGTATGCATGTGTCACTGCATATTAATAATGGCCTCTGTCTCATGAAAGCGCAGGCACACCTTCAAAGGAGATAATTTAATCTTCTCCCCGCTGAGCCTCCTCTCCTCTCCGAACGCTCGCTAATACTTTCCTTCAGAATGGCAGTCAAAGGAGCCGTCGCTTACATTGTGCACCTTGGCTTAAGGATAATAAAAAGAAAGAAGCGGTAATGACTGAGGAAGTTCAGCTAACCAGGAGGAGGAAATAAGCTCAGGATTCAGTCTGAGATAAACACAAAGTTCAAGGAGATTCTCTTTTCTTCTCTTTCGGATGTAAATTAAGTGGTCGTATGATGTCGTTGAGGATCTAGCAGTGGAGGAAATTGACTTCTCTACCTCATCTGCTGTTGAGAACCATGGGCAATCACTAAAAAACCTCATTATAAATTACTATCCTGCAGAGTCTGTGTTTTCTCTTGTCCCTCTTTGCACTCTAAGCCTGCAAACAAGCAAAAAAAAAAAAAAAAAAAAACCTACGATGTTGTTCTTTAGTGAGCTCCATGTGCCCTTTATCTTCTAGAGAAATTCCCTTCTCTTTAAAGAGCTGGAGCCCTGCAGTGTTACCAACAAACAAGAAGAGCGGCGTCAGATCCTGGACTTGTTTATGTAACGCCACAGCGAGAAACGTTCAAGCAAAAGCTGACTCATTAATCTGCGACCACACGGGCTGAAAAAAAGCGCAGTAAATCCTGACCACAATGCACCGTGTGATCTCACGACTGCATGTGAAATCAAAGCTGATATGTTATTACCTGAAATGTCCTCCTGTTTTATTGGCATGCACGATGTTGCGGAGCCGGGGAAACAAGTTAACCTCCGTCCAAGGGGAGCTCTCCCCAATGAAACCTATCGTAAAAGGCATTCCATTATGTAAATACATCCACCAACATATCCCCTGTGTACCAATAAAGCCTTCACAAGCAGCCACGTATTAGCAGGCATGATAGTATGCTGCCGTTACCAAGCGGGTAATGTCAGAGGATGATGTAAGTGCATTAAGAAGACTCGTAAACCTATGAAAAGGAAACATTAATAGTCCATCTAGAGAGTATCCATCCACAAAAAAGCAACGTTAACGTCAGATCTCAAATACAACATGACACCGACTTGCAAATGAATGCAAATGCAGGCGAAATCCATTCAAAGGCTGCAAAGAACACTTAGCATATTAACACAAGAGCTTGATCTCTTGATCTTGACGGGTGTTGACTTATTATTCAAAATTTTCGAGGCGGTACATCGCGCACATTGGGCGAAGGAAACACATGAGGTCGCTTGCGATCACTAATCAATGGGTCGACGAAATGAAGGAGTGAAGGTCTTATACCAGGTAATTAAAGGAGAGATAGAAAAAATGTCACAGCCCCACAAATCGAAAATGACTCCCACGGTTATATAGGCCTCCCTTCCCCGTGGGGGGGGCACACGTATCTGAGGAGAGCAGCACTTAAGACAAAAAACGAGGAACAAAACAGAGAGTGTGTTTTATTTTTAGGATTTCTGTCGGAGGCAAATGAAATGCATTGTGGCGGCTGTGATTACAAGCAAACAACAAGCGGAGGGAAATATGAGGGAAGCAATGTTTGGGGAATACTTACAGCAGGCTCCTATAAAAGTGTGCAAACAGAAGTATGTGCACTGAATACTTTCAATGAGGCCTGAGAGAAGAATGCAATAAACTTAAACTGATTAACTGGAAATATCTGATAATCTACAAAGTGGCTTCTACGGCACAAACAGGGATCAGGGCAAACTGTTACAGGAGTTTAGTGATGGATGTTTTGTGACACACCACCTCTTTTTTTTCCTCCAGGGACAGCTGTGGAGACGGCTGTGAGTCAGTTAGAGACACGCTGAGCTACATTTAAGGAGAGAGTCTATTATCAGAGTACGGAGGCTTCGGAGGTAAAGCCTCTTCAGTTTCCTGTTCTGTGTCAGAGTAAAAACATCTGCTGAGAGGGAGTTTAATCTGACTGAGTCACTGTGACATACGCCTCAGTCTTTACATGCATGTCTTCACCACTTATCAGTTCATGAGCCCTGTGTTTACATATAACATTTTCATACACTAACAATAACGTCGTTTTTATAGGACTTTCAGAAAATCAGAGCAAGAGTGCTAAAGTGGAGTAAAATATCAAACTCAACGGTAAAAGCTCCATCACTTTAAGACTTTAGTTGCAGTTATTAGTTTAGGGGAAACATCTGATTTAGAAAGAAGAAGCCAATGCAACTTTTCTCACCAAGGAGGTGAGAAAAGTTGCAGTTCTTCAAGTGACCACTTGAGGCTGACTGCAGAAAGACCAGAAACCACATACACACCAAACTAAAAAACAAACAAACTTTTTTTTTTTAACCTTTATTTAACCAGGTAAAAAACCCATTGAGATCTAGATCTCTTTTACAAGGGTGACCTGGCCGAGAGGTCAGCTGCACACGTCATGACTAATAGAACATTACAATAGTTATCACAAAATGAATTAAAACAGCAGTATTTTGGAGCGAAAGGCTCCAAGAGAAACAAGTTCGTTGAGACTTATGGCCCTTTTCCACTGACCCGTCTTAGCCCTGCTCTACTCAACTCTACTCGGTTTGTGTTGCGTTTCCACAGGCGCGTTGCTACGCGGCAGACGCCAGTTTTTAGTACCTACTCTACCCTGGTTCCAAGCGAGCTGAGCCGATACTGAAAGGTGACATTGACGGACTGCCGGTCACTCATTGGTCAGAGAATGTCGTCACTGAAGCTTCACTTTCTGACTCTGCACAAATCACTTACAAGAGGCAAACGAATAAGTCAGCGACGGGTTTTTAATGACATTTAAACCCGACGGCACAGAACCAGACTAAATGAAGACAAAATACAGCCCTAAAATGCTCCTTCATGATTCCCAAATGAGTTAAAAGTCCTTTTTAAATGAAAAAGAAGTTAACAGCAGAGATAGCTCGGTTTAAAGTCTTTTTGGCGCAGGAGCGATCTGTCTGCCACGAGAGTCTTTAATCCAGCAAAGGAAGAAAAGTCGCAGAAACCAGAAGTTTGCGAGCTCTGAGGGTGAAACAGGACTTATTTCTATCAAAGAAGCCAACTTTCACCCTGAGTTTGGTGACCAAATTGGCGATGTGAGTTCTGAAAGAGAGCTTGGGATCGATAGTAAAGCCCAGATATTTAAAACTTGACACCAGCTCAATAGGCACACCCTGTGAAGTTAAAATTGAAGGGATAGTCTCTGGGAAGTGGCTTTTATTAGAGAACACCATCAATTTTGTTTTATCTTTCACAGCATTAAAAATTACAGACGTCATCACGACAGATTATTGATAGCAAAAGCAAACTATCACTGTGTGAACTTTAAATGTCCTCTGTGTTGCGTCAGAGCTGTGTTTGACAAATGTTAATTTATGCCACAATGACAAATGAACACTGCAATTTTTGCACAGTTATTATTTTATTCTGTCTATTTGTTAAAAAGGCTAGTTGATTGTGTTCTTCTTTTATTCTCTTTTTTATTGTATATTTGTATATATTTATTATTCTCATTTCTATGATTGGGCTTGCTCCGGGACCAGGGTAACCTAATTTCGTCACACCCATGTTTTACAAGGGTTGAATGACAATAAAACTCCTTGAATCCTTGAACTTCACTGAGTTTCTGACATCATTGAACGGCGAAGTTAACAACACTCACAGCTGCTCTTGTTTTAGTCGTCTATTGACGTTGTCTCCACTGCTGTCTGACACTTCTGTAGCTGCAATAAGCCACTTAATGATGAAATAAATGAGTCATATGCTCCTTTCTTGTTTTTCTGCACCAGTGTGTGTGTGTGTGTGTGTGTGTGTGTGTGTGACTTGGAGAGAAAGCACAACATACAGGAGCAAAAGCCAAGCAAGTGTGATCCTGTCTCTGTATGTGTGAATGAACTGCACGCTTCACAGAGTGCTCTTTTATTCACTCACATCCTTCGGAGTAAAAACCCAACGAGGACGAGATCTCCTACTGTGTTTAAGGTTTTTCTTAAACACTCTCACCTCGCCTTGAGAGCGTGGAGGAGGTGAGAGGGAGAGCGTCTGAGCTGTCATCACAGTTTAGATCAGTGTCCTGCCCCAACCCTCGCAGCCCCGCGCCCAAACCTCCAGCAACCGATTATGCAACATCGGAAAACAAGGTCACGGAAACATCCAGAGAGAAATCGGAGAAGATAAACAAGAGAGGAAAAAAGAAGACCCCTATCTTCCCCCCTTTCTCTTCTTCCTGCATCTCTTTCTGCCCATTGCAGTGTGTGATTCAGCAGGAGGTCAGACCACTGGAACGAGGGCGCCTGCAGCGTCCCGCGCATACAAACGCCCGTGGACTCACATTTACACTCGCAGAAACATAACGTTGACACATATACGTCGCGCGGCGGTGACTTCAGACATCATTTTCTGCAAGAAATCACCGATTGTGTCTTTGTTTGTGCGCCACCGTGAAGACTAATACTCACCCGCGGTTAAGATCAAATCTCTTAAACAAGGCATCCTCTTGAGAAAGAAACCTTATTCTGACCCCCTTTCTGTCATGCATTATTAATTAGGCTCCTAGTTAAATATAAAAAGAAAAGAAAAAGAAAGAAAAACTAGCCCCGCTGAGCTCGAGACTCACTGCAAGTCACATCTGCAATACACTCGGGATTATCGATACCAACCACTGCACGGAGACGACGTCTTAAGAATACGACATCTGAATGAGCTGCTCAGACTTTATGGAAATATGTGAGAATTTGGGTTTAGTTTTGTGTCACTGATACTGAAAAATAAAAATTAGAGTGAGAAAATTCCAGCCATCCTTTTAACTCCCGACTGACTCAATGACAAAAAGAGGGTCAAAAAACGTATTTTTAAAAAGTTCTTTGAAAATGGATAAAAACACATTTCTGAGAGGCGAATTATGTTTTCTAACAGATTTCAGTAGTTGACCAACATTTCAAAGTTTTTAGGTTCATAATTTTTTAGTATTTTTAATTTGAGCACCCAAAAATGTCAGGTGGCGCAACCAAATATATGAAAATATATTTATATGTTCCTGTTATTTTTTCTGTGTGAAATTATTGGCAAGTATCTCTCAAGTGTCTGTAGTGACTCATACATTTTCATTATGTGTGTTTCATTTCTTTTATTTGTGAATAAGATAAATAATTTGATGTTAAAATAACATTTCACATTATTACATTGGTTGTACCACCTGACATGGAAATTGTTCCAGTCACCAATGAAGTGAAAAAACCTTTTTTATCAGTATTTCAGAGAAATCTACAAACTTTTCCACTTGGTCGTAAATGTCATTTGGGCTCCTCTGGCTGATGCAGTTTCCTGTTTCCTGTTTTATTCTCTTCACTTTAAAATAAAAGTCTAATGTTACGGTTGCACCACCCTGACATTTGACAAGGTGAAAATTACAGGACACAAGTTTTTTAAATTTCTCAACAGCTTTAAAATTCTTTTTATTTGCAAAGAATGTTTTATTTAAAAAGGTTCAAGAATAAAATAATGCCAATGTGTTTTTAATTTCAATTTACAATAACTGACATTCAATTTTTAGAGTTTAATTACTGTGGATTCTTGTCAGGACGGTTGCACCACCTGACATTTTGGGGGTTTGAGGAACCAAAACACAAAAAACATGTTATATTTTAATAGTTTAAAGATGTGTTCAAATAACACAGGTTTCATAGAATAAAGAAATACATGTGATGAAATACTCAATTCATGATGGAAGGAAATATTGCACTCGGACACAAAAAAAAGGGACGTCACGTCATTGACCCACATACAAAAGTGTCAAAATACTGCAAATTTCACTATAAGGTAATAACTGGGTCAAGATGAGATAAGATTCCTTAACCTGTTTTGATGTTGGGTCTCTGTTAATAAAAAAATAAAAAAATAAATAAAATACTCTAACATTAACAGGTATCAACCTGCTTAAGTTTTGTTAAGTGTCTTGAGATAACATTTGTTATGATTTAGCGCTACATAAATAAAGATAGATAGATTGATTAATTGAGTTGGACACTCAATTTAGGATAATTTGGTTCAAATAAGTAGGTAACTTCTTTAAAATAATATCTGAATTTCATTGTAAGCAGGTCACAAATGGTAAGTAACTATTTTGCTCTATTTCTTTGAAACTCAGGTATCAGCTACCTGCAATGCTTTAATTTTTGCTTTTCTGTAGTTGCACCAAAAATGGGCAGCGTACAGTGGATTACAGTAAGTTCTAAAAAGCTCAGTTTTGACGTTATCTGTACACAAGAGATGGATCTATATGTTTTTTTCGAGGTCGATATTGATAGTGATACCAGTTATTAGTGGACAAGGAGGGCGATAAGCGATATTTGGAGCCAATGACCATTTGCAGAAAAAAGTGAAAATACTGGTGTCAATGACGCCGAACGTTATCATCATCACACAAAACATTTCTGATGATAATCCCCAGAAATCTGACTTTTTTTCAACCACACTGATGACTAAACAGGGATAAAGAAGGATGAAAACTGTTGCGTCTGATCATCTTTTCCTCTTACTATCAATAACACACGTTTTTTCCCTCGTAATATTTCACGTCAAACTGTCAAACACCAAAACTGGAATGGATTCTCAGAAGTTGCTGAAGGTGACCGGATGACTGAGTCACCAGCGCACAGATGGTTAACAAGTCTTTCAATAGGTTATTGTACAAAAACACATTTCAAGGAGACACAGACACTTTGTAGACGAGGCACTTTGGATTCACAAAGACAGTTTTTGACGTATTATAAGAAAAGAAGAAACAGAAATCTTAGCTACAGCCCTAACTAACACGTTGGGATCACAAACTGTCAATTTGAAGACCCCCACCATGGCTGCAAGAAACTTCTCTGGTATTTTCTGCTACTTTTGACATTTTAAACGGACTAAAATAAGAGTGGCTATGTCGGATTATTCAGAAAAAAAGTGTTTTTGCAGCCTTAAAAATATACCAACTGTACAAGCTTCATGTATCATCATCTCATTATGATCCATCTGTCATCACTAACACAGCGGCTCACGTCTAAATGAATATTTAGTATGATAATGTGACACTGTACAAATCAGTTAATTGCTGATTCTCCCGGTTATTTACATGCTAATGTGGTTTAATCAGCTTGCAGACGTTTTTGTTTGACATAATGAAAGTTGGAGCAGGTTGTTATTCCCACACAGACAAACAGCAGCTCAGATAATTCAAAACTGAGCTTTTCAATACGTCTTCCTCCATCTGGGGTTTTTTAACATGCACAATGTTTTGGAGAGCGGTGCCCAAAGCTGAATCAGCCAACACAAGACATCGAGTGCAACACATCCTCCTATCAGGGATGGGCAACAGTTCCCTTGTCATTTATTTACATTACACAGGAGCAAATGGACCATATTTCGTCAACTATTCTGCCTCTTCTAGTTTAGCAGCTAAATGACAGTTTCCTAAAAAATCCTTATTCAAGGTTTTCTGCCTGAATTTTCACTTCAGCAGCTGTAAAACTAAAAACATAAAGGAATGGACATTACTCTCTCACGAGATATACATATTAAGAGTATTCAACATGCTATGAATCTTCTAATAAGCCAAAAACAATATAGAAAACAGCACTAGCTTGATGCTAACGTATATAGGAAATTACATAGATATGCTAGTGGTTAGCATACATTGATGTAACTGTGGTTTTAAAACAGAATTTCAACTTTTCTCAAAGAAACTTGTTAGGATAACTTTTTGAGAACACTTAAAACTCAAAAATGTCAAAATACAAACAGGAAGTGCAGACTCATGGCTGACTTTAGCATAACTACGGCAAGCACAAGATTCCAATATATCAACGTCACCTAATGTGCAATTTTTACTTATTTTTCTTAATTTACATCAAAATTAGAGGTGGGCAGATCAATCCAAATATCTATATATCGTTACCATTGTTGATATCAGTATTGATCAACACTTTGTGATGAGATCGATACTTTGGTTTCACTTTCACTTTTGTATATGTGCTCCTCTCACTCACTTTCCTTTTGAGCACTCTGCTAAATATGTTTTATTTTGCTTAGCAAATTTATTAGACTAACAGGGACCAATTTCACATTAATTTACTGTTGCTGACACAGAAAATCTATAAAGCTACTTTCTGTAGACAGAAAATTCCCAAGAAAAATTGATAAGGGCATTTATAGAGGATAAGCAGAATCGATAAAGGCATTGGTATCTGGAATAAGGCTGAACGGTTTTAGAAAAAGATCTGATTGCGATTTTTCTGGCAGATTCTTTGATTTCAATTGGACCCGTGATTTTCTTCAAACCAAGCTTTAGTGAAGTTTTCACAAAGTACGGTAACATTTATAAACTTAAAAGAAAATTACATCAAACCATTGAAACATCAAAAGCTTTCACTCTGATGCAAGGATGAAAACTGAAGGTAAGAATTGTTTCTAACTTTTAGATTAAAGGTCAGAGTTTTGAGATTAAATCATTTTTTATTGATTGATTTATTTAGATGAAATGAGGACATTTTGGGAAATAAAGACAAAATTCAGAGACAAAAAGTGAATATTTTGAGATAAAAAACAAACAAGCAAATTTTAAGAAATCAATCAAAGGCAACAGTTTGACTTTTCTCACAATTTTGATGGTGAAAACCCAGAGTCTAACACCTCCACTGAGTCAGACCTTTAAACACAATTCTTGTTTTATCTAAATCAGACTTTTTAATCCTATTTTTATTTATAACAACTGAAGAACAAAAAGAGCTTTGCCTCGTAACTTTTTTAAAAATAACGTAGTGCAAAGCATCCTTGTTGTGTTAAGTTAAACAGGATAAATAAAATTCAAAACACTGAAAGAAAATCAAAGTTGAATAAGTTATAATAATAAAAAAAAGATCAATAATTGCCAAAGTGCAGAAAAAAAAAAACCCACAGCTTTGTCGATCACATGACCACGATGTCTGAAATTGCGATTTCCATCAGAAAACGATAAATTGTTCAGCCCTAATCAGTAAGATCTTATCAATGCCCATTCACAACCTTTAAAATTATTGCCTGTATCCCTCAGTTATAAGGAGAAGTTGTGCATCCTTAGCTGTATGTGTCTGTCTGACTCCTGTGCATGTGTACGGTCATGTCTTTACATGTTAATGGGTTTTCCTCTGATGCTACAGCTCAGCAGAGAGAGTCGCAGGCTGTGATGGAGAGAACAGGGAACCATTTGATGTTTGCCAGTTGAAAGAATAAGCCTTACTTTGGGTTGTGCTTTCCGCAGAGGCATGCTGGGATTGAAAGAGCACTTGCCCAGGGCTAAAGGGGATTTTTGGTGGGCGTCACACATCCAATTACCTCGGTAGCATCACAGAAATCCACGGGGGGATGCACACCGTATAAACAGACTGATACACACATACCCCCCGAACGCACACGTGGTGGAGCGCCCACGCACACACCGACGTGCAAGACGCCCACTGCAGGAGGCTCTCGCTGCACGGGGGGGGGGGCAGCCAAATTTCACTCCTGCTTCTGCTGGAGTGCTCGCTGTGGAATTCATGAATATTATCAGCATGTGTTGATATGTGGCTTATGATATAAATATGGATAGCAATATGGAAACAGCACTGAGGTTCCACCTCTTTGGAGAGCATTATTAATGCATTCAGAGAAGCTATTACTGGATTTGCATGGGCTCTTCTGATGAGCCAAGAGGACTTGCACATCCACTAATATGCTGAGGTTTATTGGTGCATTTCAAAGCTGTTTTTGAACTCCTCTGTTCTGCAGAAAAGCTGGGATTTCTGGCTGTTTAATATCCCCACCAACAAACTTTAATAACTACACGAGCCCGCATCTATACGCCGAACACGTACCCGATCCAAATTCAGCCGACCTAAAACACAACACCTTAGATTTAATGATTTCTTACTTTTCTTCTCCTTCCCCTCCTTCTCACACAGGTTAATAACTTTTATATTCCCTCATTCCTTAAAACTGGGGACCTGAAGGCCAATGGGAAATCACACTTCACCAGACATTGCTATAAAATTGATTTTGTGGTACATTTTTAATTATAAAAGATTTGTCATTTCTTTTAATGATGTGACTGAAATGGCTCGGGGCTCAGTTTTCACNTGTGCAGAATTACTCCAGCCTTTAAAATCCCAACAACTGGCCCATCAGCCTCCAAACAATCAAAGATTGACCCAACACTGACCTGATGTTTCAGGCCGAACCACCAGTTGAGCCTGGAGGACAAAAAACTCCTTGGCTGGTTGAATGTAGCTCCAGGAAAAGTTGCCTCTTAGGAAAAGCTTTGCTACTTATCATAGAGAGCTTTGATAAAAACCCAAGTAGAGGGATATAAACTCTGCTCTGAGATATATCTTAGCAACCAGCTCAGAGTAATCACACCAATGAGGATCAGTGGAGAGGTCAAAGCTTCTTTTCCCTATTATTAAGATGTCTTAACTGCTCAGAGATGATGCTGCTCTTGAGGTACAAAGCCAAAGTAATAATAACACCGCATGCAAGGGTAAAAGCTATGTAAGGGCATGGAGGAATAAAAAGGAGGGAAACGGAGAGAGGCAGAAATAATGAAAAGGGCAGAGGTCAGCCGGAGCCGTGAATGTGGCATTTGACGAGGTCTGCTCAAGGCTTCAGTCATCTCCACATGAAATACATCTTACTGACATGGAAGTACGGCCGAGTTTCTTCCTCTGGGTGCACATGGAAGAACATGTGACATATTGTTACTTCAGATATGAGAGATTTTCTTCAGTACAGACAAAGGTCGTCATCAGACGCAATTACTTACTGGTTAATTGGGTCATCAAGTACGACTGATACAACAGCTAATGCAAAATGTGGAGCCTGATATCAGTTTCATAACAGTAAAGTAATTATGTGATAATTACAGACACTTTATGAGACTGTAATGTTACTCTGGAGGATAATATAATGATGAATCAATATTTTATCCCACTCTTAGCATTGATCCAGAAATGCTTTTGGTATAATATGTGTTCTCACCCTTTTCTGTCATAAACTCCCTCCAATAAATACCCAGAATGCACTACTTTGGCCTCAAATGCATTCTACTTCCAGTAACAATCTTCTCAGTCAACTTCATAGATTACACAGAGAGGTTTATCCACGGAAATGTATATGTTGTTTTTGGTCTTGTAGACCACCTGTGAGTAGCATTTATTTACCTTTAGGTTAAACACATAGCAAACATTCAAGAACTAAAAAAGGCTGAAAAGAAATTCTAAATACATGGCAATACATAAAGTGCAACAGATGGTAACTGAGGTTTTCAATAATTACACTGATAAGGAAAATTGAAAAAATTAAATAAACATTTAACTATATACTCCTACTTCTACCTCTGCCAATCACAAAAAGAAAAAAAAACTTTTTTTTTTCTTCAGAAAATATTTTTCAATAGTTGAACATTGGTCAATCACAAAACTGAAAGAAGACCCAAAATATACTTCTTCAGTTATGATATAAAGAGTTCAAAATAATGAGATAAATATCACAAATTTTGAGGAAAAAAGTCAACATTTCACAATAAAAAGTCAAAATTTAGAGAGAAACAAATTGAAACTTGGGAAAAGAAATTGAAATTTTAAATGAAAAGTCAGACTTGTGCGATGAATTTATAAAATTTCAAGATAAAAATTCAACATTTTGAGATAAAAAGACTTAAATTTGAAATGAAATGTTGATATTCTGA